>NJRQ01000581.1:0-23466 GCA_003063805.1 Aphaenogaster ashmeadi
AGCCAATCAGAATCCTCGAAACGAGGAGTGGGAATGAAAATTAAGGATTCTGATTGGATGATTTCCTTATGCATTATGTGTTATGCATTATGGAGAAGTGTGTGCTCCCCGCTTAAAAACTAGGCCTATGGCTCCTGCACACGGACGCGGAAACGCTTGCCGCGAGAGCTCGCATTCTATCTACATGAGTCCATGAGTATATGCTTGTACAAGTGAACGCGCAAGGTTGACGGCGATGTTGACATTTAATTTGTCACGGTCATTCCTACGGATATATGTATTACGAGGATTCAACGAATAATGCCAGTGACCTTTTCGTGAACGGTGCGACGCCGCGTGACTACGTCCTTGTCGACGAGATCCGCGTGCTTCCCACCGGCTTGTGAATATGCGATCTTTTTACGCACCAGGGCTTTGGCTCGATGCACGACGCGCCATGTTGGTTTGAGAAAATATCGTCCGAGTCGATAGAACCTGCGTGGCTAGCGTATCGTTTTTATATCGCGAATTACTTCCGTACTCCAAGCGTACTCCGACGATGGAAGAGACAAAGATTATTTATCACATGGACGACGAGGAGACGCCGTATCTGGTAAAGCTCAATATATCGCCGGAAAGAGTGACCCTGGCCGATTTCAAGAATGTTTTAAATCGGCCGAATTACAAGTATTTCTTCAAATCGATGGACGATGACTTTGGGTAAATATCAATACGGCGCGTTGACATTATCCGCTATCAAATCGTTTTTCTCGTCGTTTTCTTCGTGATCGAATGTGATACATTGCGTCCGATTTTACATTGGTAGACTGTAATGTAAATACGACTCAAAGGCCCGGTTTTTCATTATCTGGTTAACTTGTGATTTAGGATTTTGACCAATTGCATTTGACAATTCGGCCACTTGCGTTCAAATGCGATTGGTCAAAATCACCTAAACCACAAGTTAACCAGATAATGAAAAACTAAGCCTAACTCTACGAATTATTATTACCCTGACAATTTACTTGTTTTGTTCCTGTCTTTTGACACTCGCTTATCTATTGACTTGTAAATGAAGTTGTTTGTACATTTTTTTATATGTGCGACTGTCGATTTTTGGCAATACTGCAAATAATTATTTGACTTGTATCCTTGTAGCTGTAAGCTAGATGGATGAGCCGGAACGATCTCTCTCTTTTATCGAAACCGTATTATCACGTATTATCCCTCCTATTATTTTATGGAATTATTGTGCGATATTTCTCAAGTCATTTTAAGCAATTTAAAGAGTTTGATGGAACTTTGTTCCATGTGGCAGGACAGATATGCGTGACAGATTTTCACGATGATAACAAATTGTCAAAGTTGTGATATATATATATATATATATATATATATATATATATATATATATATATATATATTGGTAGCTAATACTGAAATATACTTGTAAATTAGGATATATGGAAACAAGAGTTATTGAAAAAATAATAATTGTTGTGCGTGATACAGATTTGTTAATCTTTAATCGCGATTCAGAGATTATCGTTAGTTTTAACATTTATATACCTATATACTAAGCACATTTGTCTGTTCTTATTGTCTACTAGCGTGGTAAAAGAGGAAATAGTAGATGACGATGCTCATCTGCCATGCTTCAATGGTCGAGTTGTCTCTTGGGTAAGATTTAAAAATACGTTCTCTAATAAATATCATTTATACTGCTGTTGTTTGTCATGACGAAAAATAGAATATGCTATATTTTATGTCAATGTTTCCTCTTTGTTTTCAAGTCGAATAAAGCTGTAAAATATGACAAGTGTGTGCATGCTGTACTTGAGTGTATATTGTAACGGAGCAATCCCTAGCAATTTCTCCGAGATGAAGTTTTATGGGTATGTTATTTAATGAAACGATACTTGTGTGTGTGTGTGTGACAGTTGGTATCCGCCGAAGGTAGCAACGTCTCGGATGGTGCGTCTCAATGTACAGACTCTATGGTGCATAGCGAAGCGAAACACGACCGTGTAGATCATGCGACTCCTGGACATGGTAATAGAGGAAACGCTCCGCTTTCACATGATGACACGTTAACAGAAACGGAAAGTATTATAAGCAGTCGACAAGGACATCACTTACATAAAAGTTCGAGGCATCATTCAGAAAAGTATGAAAAATACAATAAATATAATGGTAAGCTATGTAACATGCTTATTGAATGTCATTTTGTTACTTTGCATCATTTCATATACTTGTTGAGTTATGTGTAAAGAGTGACAGCAAATGCCCATAGACGATGTTTCCCACTCTTTTTCACACTCCAATTTGTGGTCATGTTTAGCATCAAATGAACCATCTCGTTACGAGCTGATTACAAATATGTCGGTGTCAAAGTCCCGGTACCTCCTTCCCGTCCCCCGAGAAAAATCCTTTGTCACACATTTTTTAAGGATTAATGGGCAGCCGTCTGCCCATGACGGCTTTGGGGCCCATTTTCTCGGGAACGGGAAGCAAGTACACACTTTGTCATCAGCTTAACGATATCTTTCATTTGATGCTACTAAACGTGACCACAAATTCGAGTATGTAAATAAGGAACATTTTGCTCTCACTCTTTATATATTATTTATGTATAACATTTATATGTTAAACATCTTTTAAGGAATTGTAATAATATATTTTTTTACAAGTAATAATAATAAAAGATATCGTGTGTATTGAAGTAATCTCTTGGTTTATTTTGCTATGTATTTTACAGGACTCCGAATAAATGGTCATTCGAAACATCGCTCTGGTCATGGGTATGAAACTGCTTCCATCTTAAGTTCGGACCTTGAAACGACAACGTTTTTAGAATCTGACGACGATGCAAGCAGTCGTATCACGTCGACAACAGGTCGACACACCAATATGAGTAGCACAGTCGACAGAGGCACTCTTGGTAAGTGGACATAACAATGCGTGATGCGCGAAAGGATATTCTTTTAAAATGAAGATGTTAAAAAAAGAAAAATCTTATGGAAGAACGGGGTTGTGTTCACTGTGTGCGAATCTCTGCAGGTTTTATCTCTGGACATGTATCAAATTTGCGAATTCTTCTGTTACAGATCGACGTCGACCGCAAAGAAGACGACGACACAGGTTACCACCTATGTCTCGAACGTCATCATTTAGTAGTATTACTGACAGTACAATGTCTTTAAATATTATAACTGTTTCACTGAATATGGATACTGTTAATTTTCTTGGTATTAGTATTGTCGGTCAAAGCAACAAAGGTGGGGACGGTGGGATATATGTCGGTTCAATAATGAAAGGGTTAGTATACACACACACACACACACGTATGTATGTGTATACATAAATGTTCTCTTTGGATTACGTGCATTAGCAAGCATACGTATCTTTATCAGTTTTTGCACCGAGATATTCTTGTTTCGTTGCATTGATAATTTCGGTAGAATACATGTTTCTATTGAAACTATTGCATAAATATGTGAAACGTGAAATGTAAACAAGTTTTTGTAATAATTAGTAAGATATCGACAATCTCTGTACTAAATTATGTGGGAACAGAGCAAATTTTCTGTAGCGTTTTCTGCAGTTACGTTACAATTTCTATGGACGTCTAAAGTTTTTTCTACATGTTAAATCATATGATATGATACGTGTGTTGTAATGATATTCTATACTGTTTACTATACAACTTGATTGAAATAGGGGAGCAGTTGCTTTAGATGGTCGAATAGAACCTGGTGACATGATTCTTCAAGTCAATGACATTAATTTTGAAAACATGTCCAACGATGAAGCGGTGAGAGTATTACGCGAAGTAGTGCAAAAACCTGGGTAAGACTATCGACCGTGGTAACGACCTGGCGTCAATATTCATTGGTGGCATATAATTCTTTATGAAATATGAAATTATATTGTAAGATTAAATTGTTATTCCTTGTTTTCTTTTTTAGACCAATAAAACTTGTTGTTGCGAAATGTTGGGACCCAAATCCAAAAGGTTACTTTACGATACCTCGTACAGAGCCGGTACGTCCCATAGATCCTGGTGCGTGGGTAGCGCATACGGCCGCTATACGAGGCGAAGGTTTTCCGCCTCGTCCACCAAGTGCCACAACATTAACTTCAACTTCGAGCAGTCTTGCGAGCACACTGCCAGATACTGAACGTAAGTTACATTTTACACAATGTGAGAAATTTAATATACCGTAGGAGATTGAAAAATTTACGGAGCCGACTGCGCGTCTCGAACTCGGGATCCCCCTCGCTTTCCACGCCTACCACCTAGCACATACTAATCCACGGCCGCTCCTCCTCCTCCTCCACTACTCTCGTAATTATCCCGATCTCCCGATCAATAATACAGGGCCTTATGGCCCTGTATTCCTACAATACTACACATATATATCGAATTAATTAACAATAAATTTTCAACATTGAACGTCGTTACGATTAATCTTCGAATCAAATAAAAATTTAAATTGCAGAATAAAATCCTTTTCAAGTTAAATGAGATATAGTTTTATTACTTATCTCTGTATCTCTAAGAAATTGATTTTCAAAAATCAACACTTTTATCTTTAATCACTTTTGAACTATGAAAATATCAATCCGAATCACTCGAGAAATCGAGAATAAATAAGGTATATAGCTGAATGAGCCGATATTAGACATCTTGCGTAGTGACTGAGTGATTTGAAATATATTTTGTTCCAGGACCCTTGGAGGAGCTTCATTTGACTATCCATACCGACATGCCGACAATAGTACGAGCGATGGCTCGATCTGACTCTGGTTTAGAGATACGCGATCGAATGTGGCTTAAAATTACCATTCCAAATGCATTTATTGGCGCGGATGTCGTGGACTGGTTGAACACGCACGTGGAAGGATTTCTTGATCGGCGCGATGCCAGGAAATATGCGTCGCTCATGCTGAAAGCTGGCTACATTCGACATACAGTGAACAAAATAACATTTTCCGAACAATGTTATTACATATTTGGTGATTTGTGTTCAGCCATGAGTAACATGAAACTAGATAATGATACAGTTAGTCCCTTGCCGCCACCAAATGCTTGGGATATGCCTTATTCGGGAACATACGCACCACATTCAGCAACAGGTTACAGTCCCATGCCATTTAATTTTACAAACGAGCCCACCGTCTACGGTTACCATCGAGAAGAAAGCGTGCACAGTTCAGGTAAAGTTGTTGTTCATTTCTTCTATATACGAAGCGACTCTTCCCCCGCGCGCGCGTACATATATTTCACATTGTGTATATTGATATTGTGACAGGTGGTAGCAGTGCGGGTAGCGAACGCATTTGCAAGGAACCTATTCACGATCTGAAATCATGTTCTTCGGCATCAGAATCAGAGCTGCATAATCCAACGGTGCCGTCAATGCCAAGTAAAAATTCCGGTAATGGTAATGGATCGAACGGAAAGAGATCTAACGGAAGCCACAGTCGTTCCAGTGGTTCCGAACAATCTGTTCAAACGGGAACAGGATCAGGGAATCAGCAGAATCAACAAGATTTATCTGGTAGTAGACAATCATTTCGCATTGCGATGGGAAATCCTTGTGAATTCTTTGTCGATGTTATGTAGATGTTGTAAATAGAGAAACAGAACTAGATATACATGTAGTGCAAAATATATAAAGCTAAACACATTGTGAATGAATACTTTGAATAGTTTTACTTGTAAGCATGTGTTAAACCGTCATTCTATATTTGTTAAGTAAAGATTAATGCTGATAAAAATGTCTGTACTCGAATCTTCTTTTTTTTTCTTTTTGGATTATCTCGGATTTTTCAATATTTCAATA
The DNA here is from genome assembly GCA_003063805.1 of Aphaenogaster ashmeadi. Taxonomy (NCBI): domain Eukaryota; kingdom Metazoa; phylum Arthropoda; class Insecta; order Hymenoptera; family Formicidae; genus Aphaenogaster; species Aphaenogaster ashmeadi. The sequence goes on from NJRQ01000581.1 coordinate 5,829, forward strand.
TTTCTATTTTCATACTCTGAGATAAACCTAATGATTATCATCACGCACTCTGCGTGATATTCATGCATGGTTGCTATCGCTTTTCTAGTGTTCAAAGTATTTATTCACTAATTCGATCTAGCGTGCAGAGATTTGAATAAGGTCGAACATTTTTTAATTCATTTGTACAGGTCGTGTGTATATATATATATATATATATATATATATATATATATATGTATGTATCATCGTTTGCATTTCATTTCGTTTGCATCTTGCATAACAATATTTTAGAAAAATCTATTTTATAAAATTATGTTGAGATATTTTGCATGTAATAGAGCAGCGTATACACACTAATACGATTTGAAAGAGTTACGTTACCATATAAGATTCGTTTCGATTGAACGGACAAGAAAGAAAAAGCTTTTCATTCTATAGTCAGTGACAAAATTTACAAGTAATTGTTACTCGTTCGTTCCCTTGCGTGACGCTTCATATATAAGATTAACGTTTCTTTTTTTTTCCTCTTCGACGTTAATAGTAAATAAATATTTTTAATACTTATAATTTAATAGTACAAGCAGTTTTATATTTCATACGTTATACGTATAAAATATTAAAAAATATCTTTAATATAATATTATGATGCTGGTTACATATTAATAAGAATAAACTTGTATTCGAGAGAAACCGGGATGAACGTGTCAAAGTAAATTATTCGAAATAATGGCAAAATATTTACCGTTATCTTTCTGCATGACGTGTTCGGTATTTTGAAACTTGTTCGGTAATCCATTTCCTGTATTCTATAGTATTACAGAGATACAATTACAAGTATCTTTTTATTTTTTAATGTTTTGTTATCATATACTTACACACAATTATGCACGCTTCATTGCAAGTGTAACTATGTGGTAATCGTTACTTTATTGTAGCACGATCGCACACAAGGCATAAAGCACAAAAATAAACATGTAAATAACACGGTTTACCTCAATGAAAATGAACTGTTGGGATTTGTAAAAATCCTTCTCCGCACATGCATGTAATTTGTACTTGTACGATGGAAAGAGATTATATATATACATATATATATGTTAATATCATTTAATTGATTGCGTTTTAGGATTGTCTACGACAATGGGGCAGCTATTTCTTTAAAAAATCGAGAGGATATCATTTCTAAATATCTAATAATTTACTTATTCTTATATATTATTTTCAAAGTATCTCAGTATCTCTGTAGAAATGTTTGTCCGAAAAAATATTTACGTGCAAAAATTGTTTCACCTTGTTCGCAATTATCGACTCGTTGAAAAGTTTTACACGCGTGACAGACTCTTTTATATTATGTAAAGTTATTACTTACATCGAAAAATAGTCTTTACAATTACATTGTTATGCGACATTGTATTGGAATTCAATGAAATGTACATATATGCAAAAATTACGCTCATACTAAACGTGCCATCTTATCACAGTGTTACAAGTAGTATAGAAAGCTGCGAGATTTATAATTTATATAGATATGCTTGTGCAGGTTTATATAATCTCCTTAGATTATGTTTATTGTCATCGTCTCACACACACATATATTTTACAATTAGTAATACACAATTTTCATGTATGTTTTAATCAAGTTTTTAAATGTGTTTTACATCGCATATCGTCAAAGTGCGTTTTTTCCATTTGTGCCTTGCCATTACATTACATGTCAATTTTATTTACCGCATTTTGTTACGAAAAAGAAATCTTTTTCCATACTCGACGAGAGAGAGAGAGAGAGAGAGATGCTACGATAAGAAGAGTTACACTTGGTTTACATTACTACCGTCGTACATACAGATGAACTTTGAGCCTGTGGGATAACTTTGTACGTGTTAAAGCTGGTCTTTTTTCCTTCCTAGTGTATCGATAACTATGACACAAGATATGTCTTTAATTTTATTTGCGTTGCGCACATTATACGATTGCTTGTGTAGAGCAAAGGAACAGACGATATTAGCTGTGCATTCAAAGTTCTACTGTATGACGAAATAGTAACAACCAAATATAGCTTCACGTATATTTATTATATAATAATTTGCATATATTCAAGTATATTCAATGCCTATTTATAAAATATTTGTGTTATTATGTAGAAATAAATGATTATTTTAACGAAAAGATTGTTTTTTATCCTTTGTTACATCAAGTCTTCTGTATTTTATCATTTTGTTACTCGTCGTGAAGCTATGTTTGCAATGTAAACGTCATGCAATTTTTCTAATTGATATACAAAGTATCGCGTATTCCAAACGTGTTTTATTTGCGTAAACAATTGTATCGACTAAAAATTATTTTAAACAAAGAATATAACACAATTTGATAAAATTGATTGCTAAATCCCTAATTTTTAATAAACGAATATATTTGTGTGTCGTAAATGTTTTGCGAAAAATTGCATACGAGACGTTCAACTTTATCGATTGAGTTATAATGTACATAAATATTTGCATAAACAAATACAAGTGACTTGTCGACTTATATTATATAATATATGTGTGTTATATGTTATATAATATAAATCCCACATATGGTCTTATGTTGCAGACAGGTAGTGCACAATACATTTGTGACAAATCGTCTTTTTATAATTATATTTTATAATCGTGTTTTTAAAAGCGTCTATGCGACAATTGTCGCATATCAATTGCAACGCAGTAGCATAGACGGAAGAGTAGATTTCTAAAATCTATTCTTATGTTAAAATCTTCTCATCTTATAACAAATTTCTCACTTTTTCTATCGTTTGTATCGCCTTCCTTCCTGTTCTGAAAAGTAGAAAACTTGTGTTTTCGGATATTATATTATATCCCTAGTATTGTACATTGCACAACATCAGATACATAATCGAGTCATTTTTGTGCCTTGTGCTGCGCTGACGAATGACGCAGGGCGACGTATGCACGAGGAAAGTCATACACAAACTAGTGATTTGGACAACAATAGCAGAGACGATATCTGTGAGTGTTTCTTTATTTTATCACGACACATTATGCATTATATTCACTATACTTTTCTCAAGTACTAACTATATTGTATTTTTTGCGCTCAAAATGTATCAGTGAAATCGATTGTTGTACATACCCAGCTAAAGCAATTTTACATTTTCCACACGTTTACATGTTAATTAGAAATATTAATTTGATAAGCTAATTATAAATGGCAGATAACTTCTTCATTGTATATAATTAAACATAATTTCAATTTGGAATGCCTTTCGTACTTGTATACAAATCTAGCTTGCAAGTGTATATGCGTATACGTATACACGCATACACACGCATATATGTGTGTGTGTGTGTGTGTGTGTGTGTGTGTGTGTGTGTGTGTGTGTAGTTGACGAAATTTTGTAAATAAAACAATCGTGCTTTGTTTCATCGATTCTGCATAGTAATAGAAAATGATTTTTTTCTTTGCAGATGAGGAAGACATTTTGGAGTACCAGTTTCTACACAAGTGAAGATCTTTGTTCAAGTATACGTACTGATGATAACGCGACCAATCGAACGAGTGGTCAAGATATATTTCCATTGACTTTTCGTTAGTTGAATGGAAGTAGCACACGCGAAACGTATATTTATATATTTAATAGGCCAATTTTGATAAAATATCATAGAAAGTAAAGAATATTAAAATTCTCGTAATTATGATTTTTATATATATATATATATTATATTATATATATATATAACGGCTATACATAAATAAAATTATGGCCATAAAGGTCATCGTGGTAATTGAAGTTTGTTTGACAATGTTGATATAGCCACATAATTCTCCGAATAACTCTTTAAATGGCGCTTACAATTCTCTATCTGAAAAAAGAAAGAGAGGAAGAAGAAGGAAGAGAAAAAATAATAAAAGATAACAACGCGTATTAATTGAAGAAAAGACGATACGGTATTAAAAACAGGGATAAGCAAACTACATATATCTAGGGAAAAAAATATTAAATTATTCATACACTTTGGATGCGGTCGAGTTGCCGCTACAAATGCTTCGAAGCGTTTAATTGACCAATTAGAATAAAGAATTCTATTAATTGACCAATCAAAAAATGCTTCAAAGCATTTGTAGCGGCAACTCGACCGCACCCCATCTCGTTGCATTGAAATGGGTTTTCGGAGTAGGTGTATTTTTTCCTTTCCCGTTAAATTTTAATTTTTACAGATCAATATTAATATATTGTCGATAATAATACGTAAATAAATCAAATAGAATAGTTTGTTGTGATTGATGAAAATGTTTCTATTTATGTAAAATGATACATGTATGCGGATCACAAAAAATCAATCGATATAATTCAAGCAAACAATTTAAAAAAATTTTTTTTTCAAACGTTTATCGAGTATTAACCCTTCATTGTCGTCCTTTAACGGCAAGTTTATATACATATAACTTTGCTACAGATATTGCTCTCATTTGTTGGCCCTAAACAAAGTATACTTTCACAAAGTTTAATAAATTTGTAAAATCAGGCTAAAGATAGAGAGAAGAGTATAAGAATCTATAGATAAAAAAACAATCTATAACAGTTTCTATGATCGAGACTCTGCTTATACTTATTGTCATTTACTTCATCTGACGTTCTATAAAAAATGATGCATGTCGCAAAGCTCACGCATTCTATGCATGTCATTCCATGATCCCTCTCCTCCTCCTCCTCCCCCCCCTCCTTTCTCTCACTCTTTCACCCTCTTTAGATGTTTTAAAATAATATACCAAGCGTATCCAATAAACGCATTAAAAAATGTATGTATTTTTCCGTTATTTTATACATTTCTAAGAAACATTGGGAATCTTAACTTAAAGAGTACGTTTTTGAGCGTGAATTGCGTGCTCGATAACAAACAAGCTATTGTGAAAAAAATCATCGGGGAAAAAAATCGCGTCGCTGCGCATACGAATACGAACTGTATTGTATATGTATGTACATACATGTTCGCGTTTTACCACACCGAGCATTTGCTCACAGGATTCATGGGAGAACCAAGAGGGCAATTGAACACCTGAGCAAAGTCTTTCGAATTAGAGAGCGTGCCGATCACTCGAAACCTACCGGGCGAATGTAGAGCTGTTTTCAGTTTATTTCTCGTCGCTTCGGGACGCATTGAACCACACCACACTTGAGCAAAGTTCAGGAAGAATAATTGTTTGCCCGTTGCACTCATTCCGGGTAAAGTCTCGTCTTCCTTTTCGTTCAAACGTAGCCATCTCTCGTACGCCTGCAAAGGAGACATAAACGTAAAATCTTTGATTCGAGTCGGAGAGGAAAACAATTATGGCATTACTTTAAATGCCTGTTTAATTCCGCCATTATCGGCAATATTTTCCCCTTGCGTATTAACACCGTCTATTTGCATTCCAACTTCCGTCACGGTATAACGTGCGTATTGATCTACAAGAAAGAAAATTTACTCGCGATTACGAAAGTGTGAAAGCTCTCGATTAGCGGATCGATAACGTCTCTGTTCGCGTGTCGCGATTGATTAAAGAGAATTTTATCTTTCCGCATACCGATGAGACATTGCGCTCGCCGGTGAAAACCATCGATTGCTTCGTCTTTCCACCACCTATGAAGATTCCCATCTTTATCGAACAGTCTACCTTTATCGTCAAATCCATGAGTAATCTCGTGTCCGATCACGACACCAATCCCGCCGTAATTTAAACTTCGTGGGAAAAATCTATGATAGAAAGGAGGCTGCAGTATGCCCGCTGGAAACACTATAGAAGAGAAACATGGATCGAGCGCTTTAGACAGTTTAGGAAAATTAATTTTGAAAGCGCAAAATTGCGAGAAGAAGATTAAGAGATACAACAGACGCGCTTCCCCTTAAATGAGCGTTGAACTGACTTATCTGATTTTTGTTGCGACTGTAGTAAGCGTTAACGACCGCTGGAGCAGTATTCCACAAAGTTTTATTAACAGCCTTGCCAAGGCGAGCTTGTTCGACTCTGGTCAAGTGTTGCAAGATATTTAAAGTATTCTCAAAGTACATGTCCGGCCGAATTACAACCTACATTGAAATAATATTAATAATTCATTCCTCGATTGTATAATCACACACACTCTGTTACGCATCGCATCACTACGTTTAGCGTCTCGACAGATATTTATATATATAAAAGTACGTTACATCTTTGTAACGCTCGTTCAGTAGATGTGACTGTAGGATAAAATCTGGATAGCCGATTCTCAACGACATGGCATTTACTTTTTCAGACGCCAAGCGCTTTGTTTCGTCGTCGATCCAACTGGTCTTATCTAGCAGCTCTCTAAAGGATCGCTGCATCTCTCGAGTCATCGATAATGTCTGTATGAATAATGAACAAACTCTGGCTCGTACTTACAATAAAAAAAGATATATCCCGTATCTATTTCTTACATCTCTTTTTCTTTTATTACTACAAGTTCTGTACACACTAAATTGGAGTACACGCATATATAATTCTCAAGAAAAAGTACTCACGTCATTCTTACTGTTTTCGTCGAAATACTTTTTGACAAACATCGAACCAACGGCCATATCCATATTAGAATTGACTTGGGTCACGCAGTTTTTCCATCTTGACGGCGCTTGTTCTCTACCGAACAGAATGTAGTAAAACTTTTGTTTAACTTCCTGGAAACGATCGTCCAGATTGTTCACTCTGTGCCGCACAAATCTCCATAAAAGATAATTGGCCACTGTTCTGTAAAAGTGATGGATCGTTCGTAACGCTTTACCTACCTACCTACCTACACATATATGTGCGGCGTTAAAAACGCAAAATGTAAAAAGGAACAACTAAATATATAGTGCACCTAGGTTGTGTCTTTGAAAGTAAAACAACCAAATTTTGGATGTATTGCAATGCGAAGACGACAACTGGCTCGGAAAAATGTATCGGCCGAGCCAGGACGATCGACAAATAACGGCGCCAATCAATTTGCGGCACGAGTGCTCTCAATTCACCTATACTCATTCGTTGATAGAGCTCGGAAAAATTTCGTCTTTCGTCCGGCGACGATGTAATCTACGAAATTCGAGATTACAATAATCGTATCGTGAAGCAAACATTATCGCGTGATAGTGCGATAAATGGAGAAGAAATAGTGATACGTACCGACGCGAGTTGCGTTTCGAATTCAATCAGCTCTTCGGCATGAATGGTCGCATTATCTAAGGATGCACCGAGTAAAGTTGCGATTCTCATCAAGTATTCTTTGTAAGCCTCTAGGTAAATCGCGTTGGACGTTTGAAGGAAATAATCTCTCGTGGGAAGCCCGAGCGATGTTTGATCAAACTGCGAACGAGATGTTTCTTTATTTCTTTGTGGCCAAGGCAAAGCTATAAGGCAATAGGCACAAGGCAAGACACGATACAACACACACTGTTACCTGAATCACATACTTGTCGCTGTTTTTAATATCTGGGCCCACCCATTCTGAGATTAATATGTCATTATTGTATAATCGAAGTTGTGCGGTCAAGAGAAGCCAATCAAATTTGTCGGGATCCCAGTCTGGCCTTAGAATCGGCCAACCACCAAGTTCGTCCAGAAGCTGAATTAGCGGTCGTTCCATACGTTGCTCCAAGATCTCTATAGTCACATCGCGCGCCTTGCCGCGTTAAAAAGCTCTCGCGGCGCAAATATTAATTTATCCAACCTACTACTCGTGCGCGCGCGCGCCTTAATAACTTACCGTAATTCATGCAGCTTTGAAAGAGATACTTTGCCTTTACCGTAGCATCTACGCCGCCGTCTATTTCGCCTGTAGTGTCGCGGCGGCGCCTCGGTATCGGGTCCTCTAGCAATTCTCTCAGTACAGAATCCAGCGATTCCCTGAGCATCTCGAAAGTATCGTAGCCAGCTTTATCTTTCGGAATAGGATTGCGTTTCGCCCAATTACCGCAAGCGTATTGATAAAAATCCTGACACGGATCCACGCTCTTATCCATGTATCTCAGCATTATTCGAGCTACGTTCGACAAGCTCTCTTTTAGTATCTTCGAGACTCCCTTTTTTTAGTATTATTTTTTATAGTTACGTTGTTTTACCGACGAATCGTAGTAAACATGCATGCACATATGGTATTTTCAAGAGTATATACTTTCCGTTCTATCTAACGCGTCAGCGAGAAATTTCAAGAGATAAAAAAGAAAAGTCATAGCTCGTAACGCGTACATATATGTACATATCGTATATACCTCGGGCCTTTCTGATACTCCTACCGTTTCCTTCGCCTTTCCAGAACGTACGAAGATCAAGCATTTCGTCGTCCTTGATCGCAACGTGTCCAACGTCGGCCACCGACAGCCACGTTTCATTGATGGAAATGGAGAATGAGTCTTCCTCTTGGGTTCTCACCGATTCCTCCTTCGATCGTTTCTCGACACCTATGTCCACGAATCTGTTATTAAACGGCATCGCTTCCCGCTTCCTCTCTGAATATATTGAAGAATTCATCACGATTGACAACTCAATTGAAATTCAAGGACGATAAGACGGAATCGGAATATTGAATCAATGTATTGATTTTTAAGTATTACTGACTCGAAATAGTGATAGTTACACTTCGTTCCACTACTTTCATAAGTATCGTCAACTTCTTCTTCCGGAGGATAGTAATCGCCTAAGAAATTATGATCCTCGATGTCCCGCGCGTTGTTGCTTTCGACCGTGTCGCCATTCTTCACCTATGCAAAATTTAGTGACAATCGCGGGAATTCTTCGATCGAATTAATCACGATTCGCACGCACGCACACACACACACACACACAGAGAATCTTTGAATCGTGATTGCTCCTTCGTATACTGAAATGGCACACAGCAAGGGAAAGCATTTAATTCCATTTATCTTTACTACGCATATCCACTTGTTTCTTTTGCAAGTCGTGCCTATAATTTGATGACATATCGACACGAACGAGTCTCCAGAAAATGTAATTGCAAGTTGATAATGCTGCCAATAAATCCTTTACTTTAATAGATTTGATTCCTCGATCGGATTCTTTTACAATATCGTTAAAAAATATTGTGAAACGAGCGAATTTACAATATATGTTAAGATATATGTCATTGAGAGTTTGAGCAAATTGTTTTTGGCAATTGCAAGAATTACCGATAATAACAAGAATATTGCCAAGTTTCCTAATCATCAGGCACAGCAGGATCCTTGTACTTGTATACCTTGATTCCGTCGACGTACGGCCTCACGCTGCCTGAAGCTAACAATAAAAAGGATCTTTCCGTTGTATCATTTTTCCTATCTGATTCTTCCCTAAAAAGGGAATCTGCGAATCTGCCGTTAGCTAAACGAGCGTGTGCATGAGACGAGGATGTCGCTCGATCGTCCAATTCAAAGCCATCCCTCGTGTGATTCTCCTGAAAAGGATCGTGTCGTCTTCGGGATATTTTCTTGCCCCTTGTGGCATAATGATTGCAGACTCAAGGACATGAGAATAGAACAGAAGAAAGAGAGAAAATGAAACAAGACGCAAAGATGAGAAACGGTAGAAGGAATATAGAAGAGAGAGAGAGAGAGGAGGAGGAGGAGGAGGAGGAGGAGGAAAGAGGGCCATTTTTTCAGCGAATCAGAGAATCAAATTTGGGATCGCCTTGAATTTGTATGGAGATTAAGTACCCCGTCGATGTCTCTTTTGCGTCGGTGGGACGATCGCGATCGAAATGGTGGATGCGTGTCTACAGGCACGTAACTCGTTTTCATGTCGGGAAGCAAAAGTCGGTCCTCTTCTTCGGTTTCTTCTACCATACTCGTACGTTCAATGTCGTTGCGACTGGTAGCTGATAACATAATTAATCAAATTCTTGAATGCAATATCAAGTTCTTGAAGAATGTATTGTAACATACGGTAGAGTTTGACAACTTTTTTTTATCTGCACAATGTATCAAGGAAATCAATATGTTTCGACTTGTTAAGATGTATACTTTTACATGCTGCTTTGATATTTCGTTCATGCCTATTATTCATTATGATCACAAATACATGATAAACGAGACTGATTAGCTTTTTAGCTTCTATCGATGTAAGCTGGAATGTCATTTCTGTACAAGTATGTATATATATCGAGATATAAGTTTGATCCTATATATCATTGAAATAGAAAATAGCGTCAACTCGTCAGAGAATTATGTCGTTATGTCTACCATGCATATATAATATATAATAATAGAAATTCTTAATTGCTGGCGTTCTTTCTTTCAACTATCGTGTACTCGCGCAGTTATGTCATGTGAAACTTACGCCAAAAGACATCATCCTCGATCTTTTGCTTGTCCTGCTGTTCCTGCATCTCATAAACCGAAACCGCGCGCGAGTCGGAAGCTTTGGTTGTAGCTTGAAATCGCGACAGAGCGATAAATACTATAGTGATCGGCAGTAACATGGCAGGTATAAGGAGCATCAATTTGACACGAAAACGGCGCGCTTCATTTCCACCGGTACACCATCTGAGTTTTGCAAAAGATTTGCTCACTTGTGTAAAGATGTTGAGGAAACTTGCACAAAAATGTGTAGAAAAAAATAAACTGCATGAAACTTGACACACACTTGAGTCTACCGGTTTCCTTATTGATAGCCAATCTGCACGACGGACACGGTCCACCGCTGAAGAAATCATCATCGCTGAATTGGTTCAATTGGTTACTGCCACTTTGCATTTTCTCTGAAAACAATTATACGCGTCTCGGTTGTGTGGACGAGATTAATATACATGTAGTAGGAAAATGAAACGCGGCGATAGAACGCGAAAGCATCGCTTAAAGATTATACTGGTGGGCGTTTCTGTTGTTTCTACAAAACAACAACAAACTGTTTGTTGAAAAATGACAACTGTTGTAAAAAAAACCGGGTTAAAAACAAAAAATCGGGGCACATTCGAAAAGCGGCGTGCAACCTTCTCTCTAATTATTCGTGCGTCATGATTGTTGGTTAGCGTCGAGAAACGGCGAATCAGCATTGTCTACATCAACAGTCATGACGTACGAATAATTAGAACGTTAAAAGGTTACACGCGTTCTGAATGTAAAATAGCTTTAATAAAAAATTTACTTAAAATTATATAGGAACTCTAGCTAGACCGCGATCCAACTGTTTGGGTCCGTTTGGAAAAACAGTTTGTTCGTTGTTTGCTGGAAAACAGTTTTTTCTTCAAACAGTTTGGCGTTTTTGTACCCGCCACTATTAAAGATACAGAAAAAAAAAATTTAAACGTAAATAATGAAAAAGTAAGTAGCTCTCAAGCTTTTAGGGAAGATTCGAAATTTTCCACTTTCGCGAAAATGGAATTCTTTCAATTTACTCATTTCTTAGTGGTATAAATTAGCCGTGTACCAATACCGACCAATATATATATATATATATACTTTTATAAACTTTCATTAGAGAAATTATTAGACAGAGTCTGTCTTGGCAAGTCCTCGCAATTTAGCTCCTACCTATATCCGATTGTTCAACTTATTCTCATGAACGATACGATTGATTATCCTTAATCCACAAATCCTGAACGACGATAACGTAACTCTTAACATAAGCACAAAACTCTTGATCCCCAAAGTCAGCGACTGACAACCGAGACGTTAAATACGCGCCAAAGTCGAATGGACCAGATTCGACAGATCAACTGCAGGCAGATTGTTGGGGGACACGCGTCCCCGATCGAAGCACTAGTGTGTTAACTCGTCGAGTGCGCGAGAGCGTCCATGTACTGTCAACTGTGAGAGCGAATCTGCCAAGCGGCGGCATTTGTACGGGAATAATTTACATACGTAAGGTCGCCCGTGCAACGCCAATCGCGAGAGTAACACCAACATACCACAAGCCGGAGTCTTGGTTTGGTACCACGGCTTTGTACACGGCACGCACACGTTGAGAGTCGTTTTACGCGCTCCTTACGCCGAGTTACTCTCGTCAATCGACCCTAATAACTTGCAGTTATCGTTCAATAACACGATACGCCATATTTCACATTCTACGCGCGACTCCATCGTTATCGAGTCCGTTGTATCTTGTTGTATCACACTGATTATTCTCCCCGTTCCAGCTCATGTAACGATATCTTTCAACATTTTATGGAATGTTTTTTTACACATTTGTACGCATATATAAAAATAATACAGAGACACGCACACGATATATATACTAATGTAAGACCGATGATATTAATGCGGAATATATACTAGCTTGTTCGTTTCTATTAAAAATCATTCCACGGAATCTAGATTAGAATTGGAATCGCGTTCCATTTTGGCTGTCGCCTACTCACTCTCATTATTCTTTTCTTCGACGGGGTAATCATCATAATTGGGTAAGATGTTCCAACGAAATCTATTGTAATCGCTTATGCTCTTGTTCCGTGGGATGGCCTTCATCGTTATTAAAGTCCTGTCCGTCCGTGACAGAACTGCGGACACGTGTTAATATCTTGAATTGATGACATATATAAATGGCATTTATCCGATTAATGTTCTTAAACAATAACGCACGTTCATGATGTGCAATTTTTATCATCAAAGTCGTATCTGAAATCGTTCGTATCGACGAAATAGAAGAGATTCTTTAGGTTTTAATTATACTCGATGAATCTCAAATTGTCCTTCTTTTCCTCTTTTCCATTTCTAAAACCATTTTTCTTAAAACTACGAGGATAAAATTCGCTTGAATTTCCTCTAAATTTAACTCACTAAAACTAACTTTAAATTTAACTTACTAAAACTAACTTTAATAATTGCCAATGAATACACACGAGTAATCTGAAGAAAGTATCGAGAGAGAGAGAGAGAGAGGTACTTTTGTCAAATGTCACTTGGAAAAAAAATCGAAAAGCGGTGTACTACGACTTCGATCAACATCCAGATGAAAATTTGAGCGTAAGGCCGTTCTTATTTCAAGACCGTCTTAAGTAATGTCTCGAGACGCTAATATGGCTCTGTGATTGATTTATAACATCTTAAGATTGTACTTAAGATGGTCTTAAATATAAGAACGGACTATGAATACCGGCCCAAGTATCTCTATCGAAATACGTTGAAAGTTTGAGGCTTCAAGTTCAAATTGTGTGTGTGTGTGTGTGTGTGCGTGCGTATCTGTGTACTCGGACGCATGCGCAACCACATGTATTCTCAAGTTATGTAAAGCTATGTTCGTTGCGTCTTTTAATTTGTGGAACATTGCAATGTTAATGGAGAGAATTGGTATTTGATTTTGAGAATTGGTACAAAAATTATTGTATTTGTAAAAAAAAGTGTATAAATCTTCAAAATGTTTATTAATGTAGTTGAAACATTAATTTTCTTTTATTAATCGAAGCTTAAAAATATTTATAATACTTGTATACATACTAGTACATTTAAACTCTAAGAGATGCTATCAAATTATGGCAACGGACGTCATTTATGCAGTTTTGCCGATTAAGTGCAAAATACGACGGTCCTATATACGATATCATTGAGCTGCCGAGACATTCCTCTCCAGAATATAAAACAGCGTACTGAAATTTATACACACACATATAAATTAGTCGATGGGTCGCAAAGTAGCGTGTAAAATTTAGCGACAGCTAAAAGCGAATGATGGCGCACATTGTAATCTAATTGATTGAAATAAAACGTAATTGGGCTAGTAAATGTGACTATTTTGTGGTAATTTTATTGTTATCGCGCATGTCAAAATGTCGAATGGCAAGAATCGTATGGATAGATTTTCGCCATAAATTACCTGCCCCTTTGTAATCGCTCGTAAAGGTGCGCAAAGATGGATAAACAAGCGATCGCTAGACATTTTGTACACTCTGCAAGCGATCAACGGATTTCTATGTTGAAAGCGAAAGTTACAATTCAACACGCCATTGTTCCATCTCAATTCACGCGGCTCCTCATTGATCCAGTGAATGTCCCGGGTTATCAGAAAATCAGTATATAATGCTGGGTGAGTTGTACCACCTACCTACACATCATAAGAATACTATTAGCAAGCCTTAAATCTGAATTCAGTCAGTGAAATCTTGATTCGTTTTCTATCGCGTACCACTGTAATAGTATTCGACTCTTGATCCTTGCTAAACACGTAATAAGGCTTGAGACAGCCAGCAATTTTACATCTTTGCCCTATTGTCCGTTTGTGAATACCATTGTGTCTACCTATCAGTAGTCCACTATCCAGATCTATATAGTCGCCAGGTTTATCTATTATATACTGCAAACGTAAGAAAATTCTCGTCATCGTTATATCTTGACGTTTTATCTTGACGGAAGCAATCGACATTAAACGAGAAGAAACGTATCTTTTACCTCTGAAATAAAATCTTGAAACTCTCGTTTTCCCACAAAGCAAATACCCATGCTCTCCTTCTTCCGTGCTATTTGGCACAATCCTGCTTCTACGGCCATCATCTTTATGTGATTTTTTAAGTAATTACCAAGAGGAAACATGCTACGTCTCAAGGCTCGTTGCGATACTTGGCTCAAGAAGAACGTTTGATCTTTATTGTTATCTCGCGCCTGTAACAAACGTACGTCTACAGAATTATAATAGTCGCTTCATCATTGCGTTAAGAAATATTTAATTGCTGGATTAATTTTACTCAATATAAGAGATACTTGCTAGCGTTTCCTTCATAATTCTCTAGATAAGGTCCAAAGCTTGTTTTAACGTAATGACCTGTCGCGATTGCATCCGCTTGAAATCTATTACGTGCGAGATGAAAAAATGTATCAAACTTGATGTTCTTATTGCACAAAATATCTGGATTCGGAGTATATCCATTCTGATACTTTTCCACCAGATCGCTGGAACAGAATTAGAGACGAGTAAAAATGACGCGGTATCTTATATCCTTATGGTTGCCAAAAAGTCCAAATACCTAAAGACCTCGTTCCAATATTCTTTGACAAAGTCGACCTGTATCAAAGGAATTTTCAGTTTGTCACAGATCCATCGAGCATCATCGTAATCTTTCTCAATCGCGCACTTTCCCGTTTCATCTCTAATGTCCCAATTTTTCATAAATACTCCAGTGACGTTGAAG
Source organism: Aphaenogaster ashmeadi (assembly GCA_003063805.1). Classification (NCBI taxonomy): domain Eukaryota; kingdom Metazoa; phylum Arthropoda; class Insecta; order Hymenoptera; family Formicidae; genus Aphaenogaster; species Aphaenogaster ashmeadi. The sequence continues at coordinate 20,890 of NJRQ01000581.1, forward strand.
CCTTCAAAAAAGATATACATATTCTTATTAATAGGTATATTAATGAAAGAGGTAAAGAGCAAGATTATCACACTTGATTCTTACCTTTGTTTTTAAGTAGAAGAGCCGTCACGGCGCTATCGACACCGCCAGACACCGCCAGAACAACATTTCTAATCATTTCCATGGAACAATATCGATTCGCGTACATCACTTTTTATGCCATAAACTTTTTATAGCATATTAATGATCCTATATGGAAATGGAATAGATGATGTAAATATACAGCTTCAAATTACCATGGCGTCACGTTGTATCAAAGATGATTGCAAGACTACGACGTAACTACGCGATCGCGTGACGTAAATTAAGCGCGATCTCTCGACGCGATCCGCGATCTGCCTTTGACCGATCACAATTATGAAACGTTTCGTATCTCTCTCTCTCTCTCATGTCCATTTCTACCAATATAGATTTACTTTAATTTCGGTTTAACTCTAAAATCTTTTTCTAGTTCTAATTGTAAGAATTATTAATTAAAGTTAACCTACATTGGTAGAAATGGACATTGTTCCTACATATTAGGTCTGTTTGTGTTGCTTGCACTTCTCGCACTTCTTGCACCTAAAGCGAGATAAACATACGCGCTGGCGTTGAAGAAAAAAAGAACGAGAAGTACAAGTTCGAGAAGTGCAAGCAACACAAACAGACCTACTAATAACACATATTAATATGTAAACGATAATACACGTAAATACTTTTTTACATAACTTTTATTCCCGTATGTAAAAAACAATGGTGATTTTTAAATTCGAGCAGACACTTGCCGATGACACAACAGCAGCTAAACCGTGCGTCGAACGATCAGATTTTGTCCAAGAACGAACGTTTCGATAAGCATTACTTACATAGTAACAAACCAACCATGCCGGATTGACGCAGAGAGAGAGAGAGAGAGAGAGAGAGTAGAGACTGGACGCGTGCTGACGCGTGAACGCGTACACAGTCACGTGGTGAGACTTCGGTAGTCGGTATCAACCATGCGAGAAAAAAAAAAATATATATATAAAGAGAGAGAGGAAGGGGGGGAGAAAGAAAGACGACGACCGATTTCTTCTTGTATCTCTCAAGTCCATTGTCCAACTTTTGCGTCGAGATCGCGATAAAACCTTGCGCGACTCGCTAGTCGATACTCTTTGAAGAATCGCATCGGGCAATAATCTTGGTCGCAATTCATGCATCTCTTGTTGTTTCGGTAGTTTCTCACGTCACGTCACGTCACGTCACGACTCGCTCGCGCGAGCGTGAGGGCGTGAGCGGTCGCGACTCGCGATACGTAATTCGAGATTGTCGAGGCTTGCGCGTGAATCGCCGAGCAAAGTCCGTCAGCCAATCCACGCGCGGCTCTCTCCGGTCAGCGACCAGTCAAGCTCACCGACAGATAAACGTCGAACGATTGCGACGCGTAGTGCATCTCGTATGGCGAGTCGCAGCGTGCGCGACGAAAACTGCAGGAAGCCCCGCGACGACTCGCATGCCACGGCACGTGTTGAAAATTGCAAAATCACCGACGGTCTTTTGACAAACGACGCGATTTTTCGCGTCAGCGGCAGCGGGCCATTTTGCGCAGTTTCCATGACCCAGATTACAATGGGGGGTTCGCTCGTCTCTTGGAACAGCTGGGTGAGCCGTTGGCGCTGCGAGATCGCGATCGCGGGGAAACTCCTCGACTCGCTTCGGGCCTCGGCAGTCGGCTACGCTCGGCTACACTCGGCTATTCGTCGCGTACCGCGCACGCCTCTCGGCATTTTTCGGTGGCTCGGCGCAACGATGGCAGCTCAGGGCCGTGCGTATCAGTATCGCCGGTGGCTCTTCGACAACTCTTGGCGCCCCCTTGGTTCGCGCGGGAACGAAGAAATATTCAATTTGAAACGCGGATAAATCAAAAGCGCGTCGTGTGTCAAGCGTCTTACACTTGGCAATTTTTATTTTCGTCGCGAGACCCGAGGTTTGCGCGAGCAAATCCAAGAGACAAAACGATAAAGATCGAACAAGTATTCGCGTCGTAGAATAACACTAGCCGGGTAGCATGAATAAGATGGTTAGGTCGCGAGATAGGGTCTCTAGGGATGCGGAATGTGCGCGCCCTCGCGTTTACATATTTATTGTTAGATCGCGTGGTAGGTAAATGAACGCGTTCGATGCAACCGAATATCAATCGACTGCGATACATATACACATATACATACATGTATACGTACAAGTAACGATACCGTCGCTGAATTAATTAACGTGATCGTCCCCATCTCCGCTGAGCGATCGCATCCTCCGTTTTGACTTTTGAGGACGCAAGATACTCTTTGCGAGAGACTCCGCAGCGACCTCGCGCGCCCTTCAACTACGACGGATTCCGAAAATCAGAATGTCTGGGAAGGTCGCGCGCTCCAATTTCAATAAACGTAAATTTCGATCCGCTCGCAATTAGAATTCAGATTGGCGCATCGTCGGATCGTCAGTTCCGGCTGGCCACGTTTCTTCTTCTATTTGTTATGGCGCCCGGGTCCCAAGGGGGGGCTCGATACGGCCAATATACAAAAT
>NJRQ01000581.1:23796-45680 GCA_003063805.1 Aphaenogaster ashmeadi
GTCGCTGTCGCTCGTCGCGCCACTGAACCCCTCGGAACGGAACGGATCGCCGCGGATTGCTGGCGGCATTGCTGGTGCTGCACGGATGACGGCGTCGTGGGAGGCGGTAGCCGCGGCCGCGGCCGCGGCCGCAGCCGGCACTCGGCCGCAGCAGCACCCGAGTGTGCGCGAGTGGTTGGTAACAGAGACGCCGCTGGTCGCGCCAATACGCTCCTGCGCAGTACCTTCCCCCACTGCCGTCTCCCGTCCCGCTACGCGACCAGTCGGTTCCTTGTTTGCCATCACAAAATCCAATAGTTTGCCTTGTACCACTGAAGGAGCGAGGGTGTGCGGTTCGACGGTTTCACGTACGCGTCTTGTGGAAAAGTGCGGTGAATCCGACGAGTCCGATGTAACGCGCGCGCGCTTCTCGCTTACGCGAAAGATGTACATTATCCCGCGTTTGTTTACCCATACTACGAGATTTCGCCCTGCTGAGAAGTGATCTCGCGCGCGCGCGCGCGTATTCGTGGAAGCGAGAACACAGTGAATTCCTTAGGGCAACCGGACCGACCGGCCCGTTAAGGCTTTGTCGATTTTTTGGTCGTGAAAAAACAACGAACCGAAGAAGAGACTGTGAGAGAGAGAGAGAGGGGGGGAGGGAGAGAGGAAGATAGGTGTGGAACACGCAGAAATTGTGAGAGAGGGAGAAGGATCCAAGTATATGAGGAGAAAGAGAGTGAGAAAGTGAGAGAGAGAGAGAGAGAGAGAGAAGGAGAGGGAGAGAGCGAGCGAGCGCGCGCGCGCGCTCGCGCGACGGTGCTGAATACGCGGGTGCGTGCGTGTGTGTGTGTGTGTGTGTGTGCGTGTGAACGGAGCGAGCGCGCGAACGCGAACGGAAGAGGAACAGAGAGAGGTGGAGACGACGAGGAGGGAGGGAAAGAGGGAGAGAGAGAAAAGAGGAGAGCTTTTAGTGTAAGGGTCGATTATACGCCGTCGAGAGACTCGACCGCGAGGAAAGAAACTGGTGATACGTACCGAGGGTGTACGCAAGTACGTAAAGGAGCCGAAGGTACCTCGTTTGGCAGCGGCAGCGGCAGCGGCGGCGGCGGCGGCAGCGGCGGCAGCGGCGGCAGCGGCGGCGGCGGCGGCGGCGGCGGCGGCGACAGCGGTACGGCGGCACGGCGGCGGCGTCGGTGGCGCTTCGCGGAGGAAGTGACCGCACGCGGCGCGGACGTACGTTACTTGTCGCGGAGTCCGCTCCGGGAATGCGTTATGTATTTACGTAGAATATTGCGTAACATACAAGGGGCCGGCTAGAGTGTTTGAAAATTTGGCGACAAGTCGGCGCAGTCGACGCGGTCGACGGGGACGGTAGAGTGTGCGGATTGACTGTACCGGCACAAGTTTCGCGCGTGCATACGCAGCAGGAATCCAGCTCGGCCGCCGACGCGATCGAAAGTTTCGGGGGAGCCAGAGGACAGTCGGCGACGCCAGTGCACGACTCGCAACGACCAGGGGACGTATCTCGATCTCGACGTCACCCCGTCACCGCGCTCGTATCCCTCGTCGCACTTGTACGACGAAACCTACGTGGGATAGGGACGCGGAACGCGTTTTCTCAGATGGAAATTGGTACGTATGGATAAAGAGAACGTCCAAGAGGAAGAGCGAGACGAGAGACGCCCGCCCGCGATCGCAACGTCCGGGACATTTATCTTCGCCTTCGTCGCGTATTCGATGCGATTTTTTCCACGTATGCGCTGCACCGCGTCGAGAACTCTGCAACGGAGTTACGGAGCGGACTCGGTCGGATCTCTTTCCTTCCCTCCCCCCTTCACTCCCCCCCCCTCTCTCTCTCTCTCTCTCTCTCTCTCTCTCTCTCTCTCTCTCTCTCTTTCGTGACTAGCACGAGTTTATAATTTATTTTTGTAACGCGCTTGTGTCTCGAGGCTCGCGCGTCGCTCCGAAACACGATAAACTCGCTCCCGTTTCATCACAAAATATTGCCGTTTACGTCGCCGAATCTCCATCGCCACGATAAAAATGTACTTTTACGTATGCTCGCCGGATTAGCTCCAAGTGACTATGAAATTGTCCCATAAAATCGTGGAGTAGAGTTTCTTTTGGTCCTAAGGAACGTCGAGATCTTCTGTATAACCTAACTTGACGTAATTTTTACACGTTGCATTTTCTTATGCCTTTAAAATTTTTTTATAACGTTCTTTAATCGCGCACCGATTTATTCACTTGGAAATGTACAAGATATTAAAAGAACTTGTGTGTGCGTGCGTGCGTGCGTGTGTGTGCGTGTGTGTGTGTGTGTGTGTGTGTGTGTGTGTGTGTGTGTGTGTGTGTGTGTGTGTGTGTGTGTGTGTGTGCGTGTGTGAATAAGCTTTCACATAGACGATTTAACCACCTTTTCGAGAGACTCTGATAAAATGATTAAACGTTGAGAGAACACGAGACATACATGTATATATACATACATTTGAAGCGTATGATTTGAAAATCATCAACACATGTGATATACTGACCTATGTTTTATATTTATGTGAACATAAATGTACTTGAAATTACTGCTATTAATATCCGAATGTTCATACGTCTCTCTGAGGTACCGCTTTGTGTCCCTTGGATTCACTTAAAATTCAAAACAAGTATGATTTGCTAGAGATACAAATGTGTGAGTCTAAACTAACGTTCTCTAAAAACAATTAGCTTTAAACGTTCCAAGGTCTTATTAAAATTGACAATTTTCGATGTATACAAGTGATATCGATAACACATCATTCTGCAAAACACAAGCGATATTCAGTAATGTGTACTATCGTGTATGTATCGAGATAGAATATACAAATGTATATGTATATGGTAGGCAACATTGGGTGTCGATCGTCACACAGGATGTCAATCTTTCGATTAAGGATTTTAGATCCATTTCCTAGACGATATACATTTTTAGTGTGTCACTTCTGTATTACTTCTCTCAATTTACACGTTATTTTACGACTTGCCATTTTTATATTCATAAATAACTTTAGTAAAGAAAAAACTTGCTCTACTCTGTGTCAGCCAAATTCTTGTTACAAGTAAACCATGCTCAAACATATCTTTATTGAAAATGCGTAACGCCCTCGATAGTGATTTCTAAGTTAAATCGTAAAATGGAGAAGGAATAAATCTTTTCTGGAATTATTTCCATTGTAGCACCTCCAATGTGATTTGCGATGAAACGTGTTCGTGGAGGACTGGAGGACGTAGCATCACCACCAACAAAGCACTCGTCAGTGAGTGCGGCAAGTGGCTTAGGTGGTGGAGGAGGTAGTTTAGATTACCACGCCAGCAGTGGAATAGGTGTTGTTGTACCTGGTCAAGCAGTTCGGTCTGTTACTTCGAAAGAAATGCCAGCAAGTATACAATTTGGTACTGCCCAAGCTCAACAACAATATACCGGAGCGATTGTTGTGCCAACCGCAGCACCGTCTCCCATCAAGGTAAATTAAAAAATGATAATAATGATAATATTAATAAGTAGATAATACCATAGTACATTATAAATATATATCGTATATGCAGCAGGCAAGTGGTTCTGCGGGAGGACTCGGCTCCACATGTAGCAGTAGCAGCATAAACACTGGTGGTGGTGGTGGTGGTGGTGGTGTTGGTGGTGGTGGTTTGCATAGTGGAATAGGTGGTGGCAGTAGTCATACAATGGCTTCTCAACAACCTACATCAGGATCACAAAATCAAGTCCATACGCAACAACAATCGACAATAAGGCATAAGGTTTGCGTTATCTACTTTTTCCTCTTTTCGTCACACACAGGGGCGCGCAGGCATGCGCGCGCGCGCGCGCGTGCAAAAGTACGGATTAAATATGCCTGTTGTGAACTTTAGCAATCGTAAAAAGTTTGTAAATAAAAGCGACTATTATTATAGGTACATTCTGGTAATGTGACACCGCTAGCTTCCACTCCACCCGGCTCTAACCTAGGAGGAGGAAGTGGATCTCAACAATTCCAGAGATTAAAAGTGGAAGATGCGTTATCTTATCTGGATCAAGTAAAATATAAATTTAGTGATCAACCACAAGTAAGTAACAAAGAATTAAATGTATTGAATATGAATATGAATTCAATAAGGATGAACATGTAAAAGATTATTGATATATAAAACTAATTGCATTGAAACATATCGGTTAGGAAATAAGGAAGAAACGTTTGGTTTTTTTCATTGTATTAACTCTGATCTTTTTATTTCTATTTGTAGGTATACAATGACTTCTTAGATATCATGAAGGAATTCAAATCTCAAAGCATAGATACTCCAGGCGTTATAACTCGAGTGAGTCACCTCTTCAAGGGACATCCCGAACTCATCGTTGGTTTCAACACATTTCTCCCGCCAGGCTATAAGATCGAAGTACAAGCGAACGAGCAAGGATACGCTTTTCAAGTATCCGTCAGTATGCCCAGTCCAACGGCAACGCACACCGCTACGTTATCGCAGCATCATTGTACAGTGAATGTTGGTTCGCCTCCTGTGGCTAGTCCGCCCACGCAGCCTGCAAAAGCACCTCCCGTTTTGCAAATAATGCAAGGGTAAGCATTATAACAAATCCTATATAATCCTATAATTTTACAAATCATTATGGGAAAAAGATGCGATATCTATAGTTACATCGATTGTTCTTAGATCGGGCAATATACATCATACTTTGGCAAACAGTATTACAACCAACAGCTTAACTGTCCATGCGCCTTCACCGCCGCCGCCGGTATCAGTGTATAATAATTCACATGTTAGCACTGCACAAGCGCAAGCTGTCAGTCAAGCTTTAAGTCAAGCAGATGGTGTATCAACTGGTGGGCAAACGCAGCAGAGCCAGCCGGTTGAATTTAACCATGCGATAAACTATGTTAATAAAATAAAGGTAGGATTATTAGCGAGAGAAGAAAGATTATTTAACGAGATATCTGCACAAACGGACGAAACGATGAAGACGGTGAAACATATATATATATATATATATATATAAAATTATGAAATTGTTATTTTTAGAATCGATTCCAAGGTCAACCAGACAAATACAAACGTTTTTTGGAAATATTGCATACGTATCAAAAAGAACAGCGAAATTTAAAAGAGTCTGGCCATATGGGAGGTACAAGTTCCGGTACGACAGGTGGAACAAAACACTTGACAGAAGCGGAAGTTTATAGCCAAGTTGCTAAATTATTTGAAAATCAAGAAGATTTGCTTGCTGAGTTTGGACAATTTTTGCCGGATGCTACTAACCAGCAAAGTTCGTTGGTGAGTCGGTGCTTATTTACGGTAGAACAAAATGATAGTTTCCACGAAATAGAATTTTAGATGGTGAATTGCAATCTGCACTAAGAAATCGTCCTAAAGTAATTCAATCTCATATACGAACTTTCGAACGAATACGTTTGTAACATGATATATACATGGGAATACTGTTTGCATATTATTTCTTGTTTTTCTCAAAATTTGATAGGAGAATATATACACGTGCCCCAGAAGAGGAGAGTGCAAATGAGATGATATTTATAAAACGCGTATTTCTCCTATTATAGGCCTGTCGTGTGTAATATGGTGTTTTAAACTCACATCCGCTACTTACTCCCCATGCTCTCTTGTTCCGTATTTATACGGACGAGATAAAAGAAGAGAGTACCGCGCCAAACTTTTCCTTTTGTTTTCCTTTTTGCTCGCACTTTTTTTTTGCTGAGAAGGCTGTTTCTTCATCGGGTAAAATAGTCAGTTTTGATTCCTATTAGTCTGCCATGTTTCAGACTAATAAGACGACATCGGTTAACGATCATACGGCGATTGTCAAGAAACCAATTGGACTTGGTAAAACACCATACAATAATTCTGGTACTATATCGAGAGATCTTCGAGAAGCTAGCAGTACAGCTGGATTGGAACGCGACAATCGAGATCACAGGGAACGAGAACGAGAACGGGATAGATCGAACATAAGAGACACCAATAGTGGCCAGAAATGTGGACACAGTACAGGACAATTGAAAAGGAGTCCGTCATTCTCGACTTCGGCAACAGCGGGAAATTCTCATCATGTACAACATGGGCCACCACCTTCAAAAAAGCATAAAGTGGCTTCCATGCGTGATATTACCATTGCGGAAGCTGGCAAATATGGTACACTGAACGATTATGCTTTCTTCGATAAGGTGAGCGTAAATTATCACCGGTTATATAATTTCTACATTTTGACTCTGTTGCTTTCTCTGCGAACACAAGTTTCTTTATCTAAATAAATGTGAGCGATGTTTCCCGTTAGGTTCGAAAGGCGCTCAGATCGCAAGATGTTTACGAAAACTTCCTTCGATGTCTTGTGCTTTTCAATCAAGAAATAGTATCGAAATCGGAGCTCATTCAGCTGGTGACACCATTTCTCGGCCGTTTTCCCGAGTTACTACGTTGGTTCAAAGATTTTCTCGGTTACTTAACCGATTCGTCCAGCACTACAGTGACAAACGCAGGAAATGCCGTAGGAGTTGAGACTTTCCCAAACAGCGTTGTACGTAGCCATCAAGAACGACCGCAAGGTGACTTGGCGATAGAAATTGACTATACAGCGTGCAAGCGACTAGGGGCATCGTACTGCGCATTGCCAAAATCATACATTCAGCCAAAATGTAGTGGCAGAACGCAATTGTGTAAGGAAGTCCTTAACGATACTTGGGTTTCGTTTCCAACTTGGTCAGAAGACAGCACATTTGTAACGTCAAGGTAATTGATCGTTTTTTTTTTATTTATGTACCTTGAAACACACTGAATGCTCTTTTGTAATATTAATTGAAATATCATTACCAATTTACGAGATACGTGTATATTGGTTTGCCTAGAAAAACGCAATACGAAGAATCCATATATCGGTGCGAGGACGAACGTTTTGAATTAGACGTTGTTATAGAAACTAATGCGTCGACAATTAGAGTGCTCGAGGGTGTTCATAAAAAGATAAGCAGGATGACTCAAGAAGAGGTACAGAAGTATAAGCTCGACGAGTGTATGGGTGGTTGTTCCCCTACGATTCATCAACGAGCGATAAAAAGGATATACGGCGATAAAGCTCCCGATATCATAGAGGGTCTCAAAAGAAATCCTGTAGTAGCCGTGCCCGTTGTACTCCGACGGCTAAAAGCTAAGGAAGAGGAATGGCGGGAAGCGCAAAAGGGATTTAATAAAATTTGGAGAGAACAAAACGAAAAGTACTACTTGAAATCTTTAGATCATCAAGGGATTAATTTTAAACAGAATGATGTGAAAGCACTGAGGTCTAAAAGTCTGTTCAATGAAATCGAAACGTTGTACGACGAGGTTGGTATACGTATTTTAATTTGAGAGAGAGAGAGAGAGTGTGTGTGTGTGTGTGTGTGTGTGTGTGTGTGTGTGTGTGTGTGTGTCCTCAGTTTCTGTCTCACTCTTCTCTTCTGTTTTTCTTTCTCCTTTCCTTATTTTGTGACTATTTAATGTGTTGCTGCATTGTACAGAGGCACGAACAGGGTGACGATGGTAATGGCGATGGCCAGAGCAACAGTGGTCCACATCTCGTTCTACCGTACAAAGACAAGTCTGTGTTAGATGATGCTGCTAACCTCTTGATTCATCACGTCAAACGGCAAACTGCTGTCCATAAAGAAGATAAACAACGGATAAAACTTTTATTGAAACATTTTATACCTGATCTTTTCTTTCATCCGCGACAAGAACTTAGCGATGACGAAAGAGACGAAGATGGTAGATTTCTTTACTTTGTAATTGTAACATGTCGAATATATTTTCAAATACATACTCTGCTTTTGTTCCGCTACAGATGAGAAGGAAGATGTAAATGTAGCAACATGTAACAATTCTCAATCCGCGACGACTACTTCGTCGTTAAGTGGTTTGCAAGCTAATAGGAGTAAGGCTCCTGCGTCGCCAAACACATCTTCCACTGCCAGCAAAAATGAACCCGATGTCAAAGTACCCATGCATGCTCTGTCGAGCGATCCCGAGGAAGCGTATACGCTATACATGGGTAGTAATAATTGGTATCTCTTCCTAAGGTTACATCATATACTTTGTGAGAGATTAACAAAAATGTACGACAGAGCGGTTGCTCTTGCCGAAGAGGAGTCCAAGTATAAGCAGCAGCGCAAGGAAAGTACAGCGGTCGCTTTAAGATTAAAACCAAAAAGTAAGTAATTAATTTGCCATATATAAAACCAATTGCCACATGGCAGGGCAATTGGTATCGAGTATCGCGTCATGTATTAACACACTTATCGTCGGTGTATTTGACATAGGTGAAATTGAAATTGAAGATTATTATCCTGCCTTTCTGGATATGGTTAAAAATGTCCTCGATGGAAATATGGAAAGCACAGCATACGAAGACACGTTGCGAGAAATGTTCGGTATACATGCCTACATTGCCTTTACTCTCGACAAGGTCGTTAATTATGCCGTTAGGCAAGTAAGTAAATTTCGTTAGGGGGTTAGGTTTCCCTCTCGCGATGATATCGCAAGAAAAAGAACGGGTATTCATTAATTGTATATATTTCTGGTAGTTGCAGCACTTAGTCTCAGACTCTGTCTGTCAACAATGCATGGATTTATTCCAAAGGGAGCAACGTCAACCTAAAGAAAATAGCGGAGCCGGTGGGTTATGCGCCACGGCGTACATGAGATTAAGCGCCGAATTGTCATACCAACGTAAGGCGGAAAAGGCAATGGCAGATGAAAACTGTTTCAAGATATACATAGTGAGTAACTTTTTAAAACGTTTCATTCATTTGGTTGGATTTACTGCGGTTATAGCAACTATTGTTATTGACAAATTACATCACGTACCTAGACGCACTTTTACTTCCTTCTGGATATACAAGGTGTTTCTCTAAAGTATTTACCAATTTTTCTCTTTACTAAGAAAACTTGAAGTAGAAAATAAAAATGTGCTAAAATTTGGCAAACATTTTAAGAACACCGTGTATATCACGATTATATATGCAATAAACCATGTCGTGAAATTAGTTTGTTAGAATTTTGTCGATAATATAACATGCTTCATTGATGAACACCAGCAGTATACAACCAGACACAACTAGTCACAAGCTTAAAAGCTTTATTTTTTCATTTCAGTACAAAAAAGACTGTAAAATGACGATGGAGTTGTTAGATACAGAGGGCGACGAAACAGTGGACAACGGCTGTAGAGAGAGAGAAAGGGAAGGCGTTACAGTTTCTGAAAAATGGTCGACGTACGTTGAGAGATTTTCTGCACCAGCTGGTCAAACTAGCCCAAAAGACACTCCCGCCTTAACAGAGAATGAGCAGACGACCAATCATCCTGTGAGTAGCGACCAGGCAGCAAGGGGGGGAAGGGGCAGAAAACGCAAGAACACTGACATTAGCAAGAAGGTATAGGATCCAAATACCTTTTCATAATCATTAGCAACTTAACGTTCATTCGCGCAATTGACATCTGTGATTAAAACGTTGTACGCTTGTACTTCGTCGTTTTTATTTGGTGTACAATGGATAGTGCCCCAAAGAGTAAAGGTTTAATGGAACTTTCATCTACCAAAAGTAGAATCTACTTGCGAACAAGTAAAATAAATTAGACGCTTTCGTGGGGGGAGTGATCTTTGTGAAAAATTTCGTTAAAGTAGAAGCACGTTCGTGCACACACACACACGCAGACACATACACACGCTCGCGCGCACATGTATATACACGCATACACACACACACACACACACAGACACACACACACACACCACACTGGACGCACGTGCATACATGCATACCAATTCCTATGAAATAATCGTATTAATCTACGAGGCAGGACAATTATACGGATACATATACTTTGCTAGATTATTTACGCTTTACGGGTATCATTAAGATGACCGTATTAGTCCCGTACGCACGTATACCATCAGTGTCGGTCGTTAAATTTCTGTACATTTATCCAATTCTGTACATTTATCCCCCAATGATACAACTAATATTTTTTTTTCATATATACGCAAAATGGCACAAAAGATCCATATACTTGTTATATTTTATAATAATTGGGAATTTATAAGAGACTTATGAAACTTCCTTCGGCCATAATTATTTGTATGATACTACAAATTACATGAAGTTTTCTGGCGCGTCATTGCAGCGTTTCTCTTTTTTGCAAATGCAAATGTATTCTTTTTATTCAAATGCTTTAAATTATATAATTCATATGCAAAATATTGCAAATACTGTTAATATAATTAATATATGTTATTTTTTCTTTCATATTATTTGTTTTTTATTTAATTTTATATCATGTTAAAAATATAAATTTATTGAAAAAATGAAGGAAACAAAGACAAGAGAGAGACAGTTTCCTTCTTAATTAAATATTATAAATATTATGTTATGTGTAAACAAGTCTATTTTTAACTTTTGCTTTAGTTTCTAATTTTCTTTACTTTGTTTTTAATTTGATTTTTAGTTTTTCTTTTTTTCGATGGATCTTTTGACCGAGGAAAAACACAAATAAATTTTAATATGTAACTTTGAAATTGCTATATATCTATTACTTTGATATTTAATAAAACATTTTTCTACTCTGTATTTGTAATGTTGAAATATGCTGTGAATTTTTCTAAAATAGAAAAGGGAAAGAGAGTTTCGTATGTAATGTAAATTACAGCAATTCTTTAATTATTTTTATCATTATGTTGAAAAATAAATTTTCTTTCACTTTATGTTAAAATATGAATTCTTTCACATCTACTATATATAGTAGTAATATTAATCGCTGGAACGAATATGGAAAATTTCATGTGTACGTACTATATACGTAATATACAACATTTGTTTCGCTCAACGTTATATATTCATTTAATGACGAATGTTGTGAAGAATCAGTATAGTTGTGAGGGGTAACATGCTGATGACCAATTGTTGTAAAATAATGATGAAAATTGTATAAAACGGAAAGAGAAAGAACTGGCATAAATTTTACAAAATCATTCTAACAGTGCCATAATGAATGTAAACTACTAATTAAGTGAACAATTCAGATGCCTTTTTTTAGGTTGAATATGTACTTTTCTCTAATTAGTTACATATTTCATGAGAAACAATTAAATTAGGTATCTAGTATTTTATATATACATATATATATATATATATATATATATAATTACAAATACTAATATCTAATTTAATTGTATTATATATACAGGGTGTCCCAGAATTCGCGGACACGGAATGCACAGCGTGATTGTCCGTGCCAAAAGTAGCAACTTTTTCCTCTGGCAAAATTGCGTCTGAGCACTACTAAAATGTTCTCTTATTACGTAAGTATTCAAAATAGAGATATTTAGATATATCATGGATAATTCTTATAAAATCTTTAGCGAAATATGTAGTAAAATAGTGTACACGCTCACGCGCCACGCCGTGCGCGCGCCGACTCCGATTCATGCGTAACTTAGAGTGCTCATTCGTTAGCTTAAAATTGCTCTCATTTAAAAAGTGGTGCTCAGACGCAATTTTGCCAGAGGAAAAAGTTACTACTTTTGGCACGTATAATCACGCTGTGCATTCCGTGTCCGCGAATTCTGGGACACCCTGTATATATCATATTTTTATTTGTATATATTTATATATATGTAAAAGATATTCCATCTTTATTTCTATGCGTATTATGCGTGTATACACATACACGTATCACGTATACCGACTATTTTTTTATATTTTGTGAAAAGTCGAAACAAAAGCTATACAACGAATACACATACTAGATTATTATTGTCAAGAATATCTTGTAATGGAACAGTATGCATTTCTACGTAAAGTACGAATGAAGATTTTAGTAAAAGTAATTTCCATTTATTGTGAAAAAATCCATACTTTTTTCAATATTTATATTTCGTGCGTTTTATATAATTTGGCAGAAAAATATAAGATTTACTTCAAGTGCATATTTTTTCAAGTTATCGCGATGAGTAATTATCGTAAAATTATTTTAGATTGAACGGCAATGGCTCACATTACACACAATTACGTTTCTTTAATAATAAAATAAATTCTGAATTATTTTAAATAATGAAAATATGAGTTCAATTTCTGTACATAGTATTTCTTCAACATAGTATCTCGTCGAAAAAGACTGATTATAAGAAAAGTGTAACGATCTAAAAATTAAACAAACTTATTGGAGTAACAAAAATATTTTTATTAATTTTAGCCAATATTTTTATGTATTACAAAATAGATGTAATGTATACTTCCTGCTCGTATATATAATTCGTATGTTTCTTTACTTGGAATGTTCGCATAACTTTTTATTATGCAATGATCAGTATGCATATTATAGCAAACGTTAGTTATTATCAATATGGTAAATAAATTTGTTATTTTTGTTTAATACACACAAATTGTTTTTCTTGACAATATTTTGGAGCTTGCATTTTTTTCAAATCAGAGTTATCTACATATTATGTGTGTGTGTATGCGTGTGCGTGTGTATGTGTAGGAAAAATTGAGGTTAAAAGTAATGGGAGCAAGTTGTAACACTTATATTAAAAAATGTTATAAACAAGATAGGAAAGCGTAAGAAAAAGATAGAAATTTGCAATGACGCTAATTACAAACTTTTATCTTTTTCTTACGTTTTTCTATCTTGTTCATAATTTTTTTTATATAGGTGTTACAACTTGCTCCTATTACTTTTAACCCCTGCCTCTCCTATATGTGTGTGTGTGTGTGTGTATATATATATATATATATAATACATACATACATGCATGCATGCATACATACATACATACATATATGAAATGAAAAAAAGTTTATCTTCTCTGAAGCATACAACTATTTAGATGTAAGATATGTATGTCATCCGAAAGAAAGGCATCTATCTATTTAGTAAGTGAAAATAATCTTTCATATATACAAGTAAAATACTAATTTATATTGTAATATTTGACATTCGTCAATTCTTAAAATTCCTGTTATTTTCTTCATACGGTATTATACTGCACAAAGACACACACACACACACACACTCACACACACACACACACAAATGTTAGTTTTATTGTAAAGATATAAAATTAGATTTTGAAGAATGTACATATTTAACATAAATTTGTATATACATTTTGATACGTACACAACTTGGAATAGCTAGTAGTAAAATAGTTGATGATTAAGTTTCATACTTGAACAAGTCTTGCTATTTAAAAATGCAGTAGTGAAGCCTTTGGAAAGGAGACATGGACACACCCGCGCGCGCACGCACACACATATACATCATTCATTGATTTATCTCGACACATTACTTTCACGCCATTATAATAATTTAAATTATAAACATTATAATAATTGACGCGATTACACACTTTGTATAATTTTATTGGTTTTTCGAGAACAAGTGTGGAGTTTCTAACTTTTTATTGAAATTTTGGAAGACAGGCGATTAGATGATTGCATGGGAAAACATGATGAGAACGATGCGCTAATAAAATTCCTATGTAATATCTTACCCCAAAATATGGATATGTCAAAGAAACGTCGAAACTGTGTACTTGTTTGGCTATTCGACCTGCTAATCGAATAATTGCCGCAAAACTGCTTTCTACATGAGAAAACTGATTTCGTAGCCACATCATCACTGACGTACTAGAAGGGTTTATGTGCATTTGCTCCATACGAGGGCACAGCGTGTCATGCTACGTTTCAAGACCCCAAAGTATGTTACAGGATCAGCTGTAGTACGATGCACTATGCCTTTGTATGAATCAAGTATGCATTGGTTTTAGCTAACGAGTCAACGAGGTATGACAAGACTGTACTCTGTGGCGTGGAACTGGCGTGTGTTTTTTAGCTTAACTGTTGCGTCCTTCATCAAACACATGTATATACGTAATATACTTTGCTACGTGTACATATAAATGATATATAGATAGTAAAGCAGGGATACTACGCACTGTATTATTATGTAATGTATATAGAAAGTCAGTTGTAATTTTGCATCAATTCTGTAATAATGTTTGATAAACGCGACAGTATGAAGTATTAATATCCCGCAGTATTTGTCATTTTACCAAAGGTTTCACATTCTTCGATTTTTGTTTTAACTTGGGCTGGAAATTTGTCGTTCTTAATATCGATTTCTAGAAACCTGTGCATTTTAGATTAATTAGATTTCATTTTATATATTCCTATTTTATTACTTTTATTCCCACGCCCCCCTTTTTTTGGAAGAATTTGTATACGGGATTATATCGACAATAGCAGTATTTTTGACGTTTTTTTTTCTAACAATGATCTGTGTACATATTACGAGCATACATTTTCCAACGAGGCATACATCGCACAGTTTCGATAATATAGCTTCATATATTCTTTTTATGAATTAATATATCTTGACATTTAGCAAATGCAATCACGGAGTCAAAAACTAAGTTTACGTGCATTTTGACATTTGTTTTACACACACGCGCACGCACGCACGCGCGCACGCACACACACACACACACACACACGCGCACACATATAATTAGACTTGGGATTATATGCACGGAAAATTTAGAAAATATGCGCATATATATGCACGGATTTTTACAAAAATGTCCAAAGAATATGTAAAAATATGCAAAAATTTGCCAAGATTTACAAAGAATATGCAGATATATATTTACAAATATTTTATTTTTATAATATCTCAAATCTTCAGGAACAGATGTGAAATAAGAGAAACAGTAGAAATTCAATTTTTATTGCGTTCTAGAAACATTTCTCTCAATTTTATTTTTATCTTCCATTTGAAATGGATTTTAAACACATAGGGTGAGTTTTATTTTTATATGACACTTTAATTAATTACTTTAATTAATACTTTAATACTTAAAATTAAAAATATGAATTTTTCTGTTTTGGATAGACATTTTAACCAGGAATTGAAAATGTATTCAATTATATGCAATAAAATATGCAAACTTTTTAAATATATGCAAAAATTAATTATCGTTAATTAGTTGTTAATACTATAATTTGTCTACATTATTGTCTACATTATCGCAAAATATGCAAAAAGTAACAAATATGCAATTTGCATATAATCCGAAGTCTACATATAATCATTACGATTATTATATTTAACATATACGTACATGATTATTGAGCCGTATCTTGGTTTGCTGGACTGAAAGCTTGCTCTTGCGCACGCGCACACACACACACACACACACACATACACACATCACACGCAACCTTTTTAAATAACATCCATTTGTTTACAAACATTAATCCAAATTTATTTTTCCAAATTTTAAGTCGTAAGCCAATCTCAAAGTTATTTACGTGGCATAAACTTTCATACAAAGACAAAATATTTGTAAAACAGTCGTATTTCGATAGAAAACATTTATATTTGTAAAATATAGAAAAGAACAATCAACGAGTTAAGATAACGAGAAATGGCGCATATGGGTTATACTTGAACCAATGCCAATATCGACCGTGATCGTTTGCTGTTCTTCCTGATAATGTTACGGAAAGGGTGTAACCGTGTGTGTGCAAGGGCAACACTTGTCGCGTAGTGCAATACGATAAATCTCGCGTATAAATTATATATACAGGATTGAAGTGTCGAAGGTTCGTGCCAGATTCGACATTCGCATGCACGATACTCGTATAGCTCGTGGAATTGGTGAGCGCGCGCGACTCCTCGTTCCGCGCTTCAAGCTTTTATAAGCTAATAAGGCTACTCTGCTCCGTCACTTAATACTTTTATACCCTATGCACTGTCTCCTTCTGTTGAAAAAAGACAACGAGGCGACGAAACGCGTTATCGTTTCCTCGAGCGCGCATCGTTACTTTGATACGTAGCGACTATTATTCCCGATACACTTGCTAGAAATAGCAATATTCCCATCGATTCGCGTAAGCGACTAGTAAGCGAACAATGATCAACCGCAAGACTCGCAGCTGTCTTCGAAATCGAAACAAACGGGGTGAGCACACTAGCAGACACCACCGCTGCGCTTGACGGACATCGTACGTACGTACGTACGTAGTTACATACGAAGGGGAAAAAAGTGACGAGATGCGAACGCGAATGATGAGTGATGAGACGCGTAGAGACGATCGTGAAGCTTGTATACCTCTTTTTTTCCCCCATGCATATCTCGCATACGTATCTCGCTATCATTCTCATTTTGTTCACAGCGTTCACAGCGGTCGATAACCCCCGTTCCGTTTTTTAGCATTCGTTCAATTCTCTGTGTACAACTATATAAAGAACCACACCAATTTTCGTCGTCGGTACTAATTGCGAGAAGCCCATCCGTCTCACAGCGTCCGCGATAATAAACCATTCGCTCGCTCGAATCAAAATGGCGATCGCCCCCGAGCCTAATGTGAGAGAATAGCGGAGAGCGGAGAACGGAGCCGGGAGCGTCGGAGCAAGGCAGCTCGCGGCAGTACTGCGCCGCCGTTCTTTGCGACAATCGCGTCCAGCAACCTGCTGCTGCGCCGATGTACTTGACTCGCTCCAATGGCGTATGCGCAGCAGTTTCGACTCGTCCGCACCCGCACCCGCACCCGCTACGTTATCTGTATTCGTGACCCGCTTAGGGCGCGCTAATCCCTACGGACATGCGACCGATGTTTATTATCGATACCTGTTCCTTTCCGAATAAACATTGGCCTATGATGAGAACGAATCAACTAGATAGACGGATTGCAGCTACTTGGCTTTCTAACACACAACACGATACGTGTATACACACATACGCGCGCACATACATATGTGCATATGTACACACATATGTATATATATATCTCTTTCTCTCTCTTTCTCTCTCTCTCTCTCTCTCTCTCTCATATTACATACATATTTGATGAGAAAGCAATGTCTTGTATATGTTTGTATGTATGTATTGTGTATATAAAAGAAATATGCATATATAATAATAGATAACAACATTGTATAGAAGAGAGATATTGAAATACACGTACGATTTTAAATATTATCGTCTGACATCATTTTTTTTATACCACAAAAAATTTATTACTTCAAAAAATATTTATTTCTTTATACCAAGTTTATCTGTCCGGTATAAACATTATCTTTACAATCTATGAAAATGCAATAGTAATTTCAAAGGTAATCTCTTTTTGAAAGATTTTCTCTAACTTTTCCTTATATAAATCTCTCGTTACAAATTAAGCTAAAAGTTCATTTAGTTTATTCTTCTATTTTCTCTTTTTTTTGAGTTCGTATTAAATCACACTAAATAAATGCCGAGATTATCGTAATATATATCTCTTTTCTACCATATTCACACAATATCTTTCGGTATGCTACTGCTGCTAACGAAAGATACGAAATTTTTCTGCGGGCCTTACGCGTTGGTCTCTTCTCGTTTTTCTATTTCGAGACAAGGTCGCCACATGTTGGAACTGGTTTCGTTTTTAGTTTATTAAGTTACTACAATTAGCGAGCTACTAGTTTTAAAATGACTCAACTTTTTATAAATTTTATTTTTTATTTCCACGTATGCATATTACTCCCTCCCCTCCCCTCCCCTCCCCTCCCCTCCCCATATGTACTTATTTTGTTTATAAAAGTACATTACTTTTAAATAAACTAAAGGTCAAGTTACACTTGGTCATGTCACACTTGATTTGAAAATTTCAATGTTATGCCATATAATTAATATATATTTAAACTCTAGAATTTCTTAATTTATCTTTTATAAAATGAAATGCGATACACCCACGTTATAGAAATACGGGAGTATATAATCAAAATTATACATATGCGATTCTTTCTGTTCTCTTACTTTTCCTTTCCTTTTCGTTTTAATTATATGCTCGACAAACATGATCGTCTTTTCGTCTCGCAAACCATATTTCGCAATAGAATTTGTAATAATCGTACCGAGCCGCTGTGCCGCTCAACGTTGTCCATCCATGCGTTTGCGCTTTATTAATCTTTCTCACATATAGCCGTAGTGAGAGCCATAAAGTCCGTAAGAGAATTGTAGTATAATTTATTTGTCTGTATTTTACTAAACGCTATATTCGCATTCGTTACATTTTCCGAAATTCCTATATTTAATTTGGAGTTTTCAAAGATTATTCTTATTGAATCTCTCTGTATGTTGAAAAAAAAGATATATATATTTGTCATCTACTCGCTCATTTTCGATTCTACCGTAATAAATAGAATGTATGAAAACGCGTGGGAAGAGAAACGATATGCGTATATATATTTTGGCGCAGGCACACGCACAAAATTTGTCCACTTTATTATAAATTGTTTTCACGCATTTGTCGATTATGGTAGCTCATTTTATTCGCGAGCTTGCGCGTGCTTAGGACATGGAATTCGAACTTATCTCTCACGATTCTTTATTACAAGTCATTCCGAGATAATCAGCCTTTATAGTTGTCCATTTTGTTTTATATGTATTCGATTGCGCTTTCTTGTAGCGTTTAAAATACTCTACTCTCTTGCAAATAATAGCATATATCGTGATTGTGTTGTAGATCGACGGAAATACGTGGAGTTCGTCGGGCAGAGCCTCAGCGGGACGTAAACCCATTTTTCTCTATCGTAATATTAGATCGTATCGAAACCATGCTGCGAGATTAATGAGAGGGAAAGCATCTTCGCTTAATGCCAATCATCCGGACAAAGTCACCGAGTAAGTATATTCGATTCGACGGAAGCATAACAATTTGACTAAAACTTGGCGCGCCCCATTATCAAGTTTGTATTTCTCGAGAATTGTAAAACAATTTTATAAATTTGTTGCAGGTCAAACGACACTCCGGACATGATCAATTCCGACGAAACGCAATGTAGATTTAATCCCAACAGTTATACCATGCTCTTCATTGTCCATAAGGATAGATTTCTTTACAAACAAAACTCCATGAATCGTGCCAGACGGGTATGTTTACAATTATTTTGAATTCTTACGCACCTTACGCATACCAAATGGTTAGTTAACCGTTATCGTTTGTATAACGATACCAGTCTCTCTTTTTTCTTCCGTCTCTTGCCTCTCAGCTAGTGCAATTAGTAAGGAGAGAACGAGTAATAAGAGCAAATGTGTAATATTTCGATTTGACAGTGTCATCCAGCCGTAACGAAGCGTAAGGATTCCAAGTTCCATCATTGGCATGCATCGTGGGTATCCAAAAACGGCACGGATATTCAGCATCGATTGTGTCAAGATTGGTTGATGGGGCGATGGGAGAACTTGATTCCTCATAGGACACGAGTGATAACGGACAACGATCAGACACGTTCCCCCTATCGGCAATACAATCGTTTCCGAGTAGAACGTCTGCAACCTGATCTATTGACAGAGACGTGCGTCTAATCTGATTCGACGGAATTTCTTGCCATCATTTAAAATTTCCCAATATCGCTACGCTCGCTACAATTAGTCTTGTATCAGCAAAAGTTTTTCTTTGCCGGCGGTTCAGGCACGATTAAGACTCGAGACTCTGAAATTCTTGAAATACGAGTTTAATTTTGTGCAAAGTAATGGATACTATCTTACTCTCGGTATATCCATAGACTCGATATTCAAATCAAGTTTGTATATCGAGTTAAATCCGATTCCGAGAACATTGAAGAGAATAATTGGTCAGTGGCCGTCCGTGTGTGTTATATAATATATTACATCGTATTATATATATATATATATATACACATATTTTTGCACAGAGATTTATTCTTGGCTGTACACAGAGGTACGCAAGCTGTATTGGTACGGACTGTACACACAACGATGTACAATAATGTACAATAACGTTGCGAGTGATTTGATACTATCGCACTGAATTCCCTGTATTAGACAGTTTTTGCCAACATCTCCCACTATTTTTATTACATTCTACATTCTCGCAAAATTATGACATTCAATCGATATGCCGCGTTTATTTTACGATATCAGTACTAATCAACACTATTATGCGACCCGACCGAAATTTAACACATTTTGCATCTGTATATTTGAATGTGACTTGCATCTCGGTGTGACTTTCGATACATTAGCAGATATGTACATATACATATAGATACAGATGTGTATGCGTATTTCATTCGAAATAGAAAACCAGAAATATCAACCAAAAATGTATAACCAATTGTTTATAAGAGAAAAAAAATAATTTCAGTTGACATTTCCAACTTTATGTCTTTTAATGAAATACGAATATACATTTGCATCCATATATATAAATATTTGTAATTAGACATACATTCTCAAGCATGTACATATATACATTTGCATATAAATATATATATGCATATATACACGCACGACACATGTGTACATACATATACATGTATAAACATGTACAAAGAAAACTTTAGAGTTTACATTCTATTTGCCTTCCAGACTCTCTGTAAAGTAGACTAATCATTAAAGATGTAAAAACGGTAATGTTCCTGGACAGTGCGATAGAGCCAAGCATGCTAGAAGTTGATGCGGCGTGAAAAATTAATTGAAAAGTCATTGACCAACATACACATACGCACACAGACACACACACACACACCACGCACGATCATATGACATGCCTGGTTGTTATGTCTGTCTTGTAGCGTATAATATCAATATAGTAAAGTGCGATTTCTCAATAGTACATATTTTGCAGCATATTCTTAAATCTAGCGTATGATTTGCAAATAGCTGTGAGATGTAACACTCGTCAATGGAATGGTGCATTACTGTAGGAAGGTGATAACGTTAATAAACTTGCTCGTAATTGCTACATAATGTTTTCTTTTTAATAAAACAAGATTTAAGAAAAGTTCGTGCGTGGTTTATATTTGGGAACGAAATGATCATGCCTGTTACACAAGTACCGTGATAAACGATCAGCAATTAATATTGAATGCGATACCTGTTACGTTCATTTGGTCATGTTTTTGATAGCTCGCGGAGCACGCATCTGTACGGTAACTACATATTATGCCATCGATGGAAAACTTAGAGGATAAGATAGCCAAAAAAGAATATAAAGTTAAATATTTAATTATAACATAATATAATATATGTATAGTCATAATATATATTATACATACCGTAATTTTCGTAATACGATACTGTGGTTGTATATTTATTAAAGCATTTCCTCATAAGTGAAGTAAATAGAGAGAAAAAAGAGAGAGAAGGGAGGACAAATAAGGAAATAAAAACAGAAAACATGCGAAAAGAGTGAGTGAGTGAGTGAGTGAGTGAGTGAGTGAGAGAGAGAGAGAGAGATATGGATAAAATAAATGGTAAAATGTTCAGCCCAAATGAACAAATTGACGATTTATTTGGAAACGATTCACGATATGGTTTTGATCAATTTTTAATAATTTTGTTTTAAATTAATGTGCCGTGGATGCGCACTATTCCTCCACCTATTTTGTATTCTGAATAAATTGTCAATTTAAGACAAACATATCGCTATTTATTTTTTTTCTTTCTATATTATTTCTCTATTCGGTCAATTAATTTTTCAACACTAAATGAGAGAGAGAGAGAGAGAGAGAGAGAGAGAGAGAGAGAGAGAGAGAGAGAGAGAGAGAGGAAAGTGTGGTCTTCCCGATGTCTGATTACTTCTAACCCCATATATTACTGTATTTTACGAAAAAAAAATTGCTAATTTTTTCAAGTATGTGTATGAAAAATAAATGTACAGGCAATTTTACTACTCGAGATAATAATTTAATGTTGATATATTTTGCACACAAATTATTAATACAAATTATGAATAAACTATAAATATTGAAAAGCTATCATTTTATATACTTTGATCGACAACTTTTTTCCATATATATATATATATATATA
>NJRQ01000581.1:52855-67602 GCA_003063805.1 Aphaenogaster ashmeadi
AAAGTCCGAAGTGAATTTTTTAATTTCTAACTTTGACCAGCCATGTTAGTCATTTCTAGGATTGACTAAAAACATACCAGACAAAAGCCGAAACACAAAATTATTTCGCGCTTTAACCAAAACGCTTGGTTGTTCCGCACATTGACCAGTCAATCCTAGGAACGTCCGCGCACCGGGCTTTGACCATAACATATATATATAACTTGACTCGCTCTTCCTGTTTTATGTTTATAATACTTTGCAAAGTACATCAATTAGAGCACATGGAGAACCGATTTACTTTGGCAAGAATATACGATATGATATCGAGGACAGAAAAAATATGTAAAACAAAATGAAGAATCGCAAAAACCTCGCAACTTTGTTTTATTATATTAAAAGTGATAAAATTAGATAGACAATATAATTATACAATAATATATTGATCATTGATTTATCGATATTTAATTGTAATCGTAGATAACTTACGTTTCCTGTTACATAACAAGTGAAATACTGCGTACGAATACAACAAACTAAAATACTTATACTTAGGCGCGTTTACTTGAGACGTTGGTACTTGTATTAGAGTTCCAGTCGGATTAAAAATGTGGTATCTCACAATCAGTTGCGTATCGAGATTGAGAACCTAATCATATCGATGCCAGAGAGATTTCTTTCGCGGCATCTTTTGATTTCGCATCGAGTTTTTACATGCTAACGCTATCCATAAAATTTATCCGTAAAGATATTATGTATGTTGGTAATATAACACTTTCAAGAAAATTATTTCCGAATGGATCAACGGAAAATATTAACATCGTTTTACGTGTAGAATCATCGCTGCGCGTACGTCCAATTGATTTAGTTTGCGTTCACTTTCGCTCTTTATTATGCGCGAAGGATTACAATACGACGTGCTTACGTTCGGCACGATCTACTTTGTTCGCGGTTTTGTAACTCGACAACTTTATTTGTGCGATTAAAGCAAAAGGTCACAGATAAAATAACTTGCAATATCATATTTGTATTTATATCGACACTCGCGCGATTGTCAAGTAGCGGATAAGGACAACCATAATAATTTCTTTCGTTATAAATAACTCATTATTATTAATATCATTATCATTATTATCATTATCATTATTATTATTATTATTATTATTATTATTATTATTATTATTATACGAAAAGGAAGAATTATTTTTTGGATGCTTCGTTAAGTACAAAGGAATTTAAGGTAAGAAAATGGTAAGGAAAAGTGCTTTCGCGTGTGTTGTCAAAAGCCACATATTCATCCGTATGCGTATTTTATGCGCAATTTAACGCATTTAACAAATGTACACGGTGCCAAATTGGCGTGTTTGATTTTTACGTCTAGACTGGCGATCGAGACGAGATCCGAGTAATCAGCTTCAGTTTCACGCTAAATGTAATAATATTAAGCGATTTTACAAGGCGTGCGATTTTATGAGCCAACCAAAAACAAACGAGAATTTCGAGGATCGTTGGTTGGCCACGCGAGTCGCGAATGCGAATGGTGTGTGCTTATACCCTGATCGATTCTCGAAAATGAATTCGGATGAATCGATGGATGAGCATGAAAGTTTATGTACATACGTACATACATATACATACATCGGGGTAGTGCAAATAAAAGTAGAAAAGATACAAAGATGAAATATACCTATGGCTCGATGGAGATACGATTAGTTACGTGGCTCTTAGTCGCTGATGCTTGGTATTCGTTAGAAAACTACTATGCGAACGCGATAAGCGTCGACCGAGCGAGTTTAAGAGATACTTAGGGAAATTTGTATCGAAAACTAACTGTAAGATGTGTAACGGCCCCTATGTCGCGTAAAAAGTTTATTGCTGATTGTAAAATTGTCAAATAGTTGTCCAACCGACCGGGAATAAGCTATGCTCGTCGCGCCTGGCGCGGGCGGTAGCGCGCCGTTTGTACTCGTGGTAATTCCAACTTTGACAATACGATTTGACAACGATCAGGAACCGGCTCATCATTTATTGTTATTGTTAGTGTGACTCGTTCTTTGCTCGGTCGCGATCCTCGTTGTAACAAATCACGGGACGGGACGGTCGAGAAGATAATCACTTTCGAGCGACGTACGGTAAAGATGAAATGTCATCGAGAAGATTCGTCCAAGAGTCGAAGAGCTCTAGCCTATGACGGATCTTGCGAAGGCGGACGACGATGGCGGTCCGTCCCCTTACGCAAGACCGAGTTGGCGTGACACAAGTTGGTTCCGCGATGCCCGATGCCGATGCCGCCCAACCTCGTCTCACAATCTCAGTTGGCGTCGTCGATGGGAGACTCGATGTCCTCCGCCGTCGTGTTCTGACGGCACCGGTATACGTATGCGCTCGCAGACAGATCTTCCCCAACGCGCACGCACTTGTAGCTTTCATCCGTACATTTGCAACTGCACAGATCAAGCCAACGAAAAATCTATCAGAGACAAATCAACGAATAGACAGACGACACGTGCCCGGCACAACGCAACGTGTCGAAAATCGTCTCAACCCGACTCGCGCGACTGCAGTGTCGCAAAGTTTTACATTGAAAAATTTCTACTTTTACATAACTTGTACGTAAATTAAATTCATAATTAATGACAATTCCAATTAGCTACGCGCTATTGTAATTATCTCTCGAGATATGCGTATCGGCGGAATGGCGCATGCTTTGACATTATCGTAATATAATGGTAATGGTAATGGTAACGGTAACGGCATATATACCTGCCTAATTGACTTACGTGTTTCCCATGAAATACTCAATGTTACGCGTAAATGGATCGTAGACCGCCCATCCACAGGGCACGTTATGACAAATTCGTCTCGGCGCGACTTCCTCGTCGCTGTCTTCCGCAGCTCGGGGAATCCTTACGTTTCTAGAGTCCCGCAGCAGTACCCGCTGTAACTGCTTCTGTAATTAAACCTCTGTATCAACATAAACCTCTGTAATTAAAAATGTACTTGCGCTACATCTTTTGCTTTCCAGGCCTTTATCAGGCGTGCCTAACCGTCGCGTCGGCGTCGTTGGGCGTCGTTATACTCGAGTTATTACCTGTAGCGCGCGCACAGAGAGAGCATTGATTTTTATTAAATGTAATATAACTATACGTTCTTCACTTTAGCGCATTCGAAATCACTATATCGCTTATTTTCTATGCGAACAAATCATACAAATTCCAAAGTCGGTTTGATTATCGCGTGGCCCTAGACACGACCTTCGATCGACCAGGTAGCCAGGATACCACCATAGACATATTGTATCTGTGTGTACACCACGGCTAAAATTGAAAATATTGAAAATTATTATATATAGCTCGGTGTGTTTCCTACAAAGCTGAAAACTTGGAAAAGATAGAGAGCTATGCCGGTGCAAACTGCAATGTCGCGTTACTTTGTTGTGACTTTAATGCTTCTGTGGACAATCTTTTATGAAATTTATCAAAGAAATTTTTCTCGTATCTACTGTTCCAATCAAATCAAACGTTTCAAACAGGTCTTCCTATTTCGCGAGTCCTTACGCACGCGCGAAAATCTAAAAAAATAAAAAAAAATCATTTTCGTTCCTTTATTCAGTATTTATTATCTTTAGTTCCCCACACAGCACAAAACTTAACAGAAATGTTTCAGAAACGTTTCAAAGTTTCGAGAAAGTTTCTGAAACATTTCTGTTAAGTTTTGTGCTGTGTGGGTTAAGAGTTATCAATCGCGCATATGCTATAGTGCATATCCTATGGTATACATATGTGTGTGCGTGTGTGTGTGTGTGTGTGTGTGTGTGTGTGTGTGTGTGTGTGTGTGTGCGCGCGCGCGCGCGTGTTTGTAGTCAATTTAACCCGGAGGGTAGTAGTGAACCATGTGGGGTTTAATTAACCCCAGCGGTTTTAAAACTGCTGTATTTTTTACAAAATATGCGCAAGCGGTCTGGTTTTTCGAGTAGCTGGAGTTGAGACGTTGCCGCTTCGTGCCGCGATAGCAAATCGGTACGGCGTAGACGTCATAACGTGAGCACGTGCTTAGAGTGAGATGCATCAAATTGCGCAACGAATAATCCCCAGTGAGAAATGAGGTCGGAAAAACGACCATTAGACCTCTATGTCGTCTAATAGACGTCTAATAGTCGTTTTTGCGACCTGGGTCATTTCTCACTGGGTCTCGCCAAAATTGACTATTAGAATTTATGTTCCTATTATTTTTTAAGGTTTATACGTCCAGTTTATAGTAATAAGTTTTAAAAATATATATTACAAAAAAAGTTTTTAAAAAATTGTTGCTACCCAGACAGCACAGGATATCCTATGGACAGCATAGAATATCCTATGACGGACATCCATAACATCTTATGAATGTCCATAGGATATCCTGTGCTGTCTGGGTAAAGACAGTTTCGATTTTCAGTTAGAAGTTGACAAATTTTTATGTTTGTATTTTTTAATAAATCGTTTATTTTTAAAAGATAAATCTTTGTTTTATATTTGAATCTGTCCTTATTACAAAAACGATAAAACACAATTTTTAAGTGCATTTTTATTGAAATGATATATTTGTAGATGGATAATGTTCAGGGTAAAATTAAACCTCACATGGTTCAGGGCGTGACTTTTATTCACCTGGTTTACGGAGGGTTAATTGTTGCAACAGCGATCCTGTAAAAATTTGTGGATAACAATCTAATTCATTAGTTAATCTCAATTAATTAATTAATTGAGATTGAGATCGATCGATCAACGTCAATTGCAATTACAGTAAAATATATAAAAAGCTTCAACTCTCGAAGACTTTGATAAATTTTGGGTTGAGAGCGTTCGGGTATTGCGCGAAATCTCGTGCATTTCTCGTGCAACGAGAGAGAGCGAGAGAGCGAGAGAGAGAAAGACGCGGACGCAGTGGCGCACGTTGCGGCTTGCGCGAGTGACGTTAACTGCTCGAACGGAACCAACCAGGACGGTAAATGATGCGCGCGCGAGCCGCGACGTCATTCCTTGAATCAAGAGTCGATACGTGCAAGATACCACGATTTCTACAAAGTACAAATCCACGGGCTCGATAGCCTCTCGTGTCAAGCGCGATACCGCGCTTCGTCGCCTTCTCCTAAAAACTTTGATCGTTATTTCGACCCGACCCCGTAAACGGTCTAGAAAAAAATACGATGTAGGAAAGATTTTCATATATAAATGTATATTATTATGTGCGTATGTGCAAATTTTCGAATTTCGATCGTGTTGCGCGTCTCGAAAGAAAAACCTCGCTCTACTCGATCTCGACATACACTTTTACAATTAGTATATACTTGAAAGGAGGAAAGCATCTCGATTACCTCGTCGATGCAATCGCGCAACTGCGAATAACAATGTGACTGTAATTTGACGAGCGCATGCAACGAATATACGGATTTGAACATGGAATCCTTTTGTGACGAGAGTGGTGAAAAAACGAGTTGTGCTCTACAATCTCCTACAATAAAATTTATAGACTTTGCATCTTTTCAGAAATTGGCCATATCATCTCGCGGCGGCACTCTGCACTCACGGCTGCTACGAGACGATAGACGATAGAGCGATTCGACTCAATTTGGGATTTGCTCTTTATCGAATAACGAGCGGCGAGCGGCGAGCAGTTGTCGCATGGCGAAGAAAGGCGAAGGAGGGCGGGGCGGGGTGAGGCGACCACCGACCACGGGCCACGGGCCACGGGCCACGGGATAGTTCGATTCATGAATGAAAGCCGCTACTCGAGCCGCCAACGCGTCAGCGTGCCGAGCCCCGAGCCGGCCGAGTGTCACGAATCACGATAAACGGCCGGAGAATCTCGTACGTACTCTCCAACGCCTACAAGGATTGATATTCTATTCTCACTTGTACGCATATATTGTACGCATTTACGTGTTACTACGAAGAAACCGAATCTAATTGTAAATAGATAGGGCGATAGCTCTCCACACACACACACGCGGGCGGAGTCGACGGATGGGACCCACTCACCACCCCCGACCCCTCACGGCCCTCACACAGGCCGTAAAGTAAAGCTTGTGTCAGACTATGCATTGGAGTTTGAGGATTGCGAATTGGACATTAGAAAATTCGACCAATCGGATAATCTTTATCTTCATTCTCTTCGTTCCGATTAGTCGAATTCACAACCCTTATGCATATTACGCCGCGAGATCGATTCGTCTCGCGTTCAACGCTATTACGCACACGTTTTTACGTTTAATGCACATTACTATTAGAATTACGCGACAAGTGTAATCTCAAGGAACGTAAAAGGAGCGTAATCGTGTATTTGTTGTTCCGCGCGTTGCGATTACAACGTATGTATATATCAGCGAGATCGCGCCGGCTGCGCCAGTGAAGAAACTCAATCTACATTATTCTCGAGAGAAGGAAATGGAATTTCACGATCCGTAGAGAGTAGCGCGATCCCAGTCCCAGTCGACACAGTAATATAACTAATATTATGTAACATCTATGTAAACTAAATCACGCTTTATATAACGTGAAGGTAATTTTTACGTTCTCGTTATATAAAAATTTCGCCCTTATTCGAAAGTACAAGTAATGGTATATATAGCTACATGTTAAATATATGACTTCATAATTCATCAATGTTACATTCATCACTTTCATCAGTTTATGTAAAAGAAAACAGTAAAATTACACAACTGTATAACATAACTGTTATGATATATTCGTTATGTATTTTATGTTATTTTCTAGTTATATAGCAGCAACTGAATGTGTCGACTGAAGCAGTTATGTAGAAGAAGACAGAAAAATTACACAACTGTAACATAACTGTTATGACACGTATTTGTTATTTTCTCCTCCTACATATAGCAGCTACTGAATGTGTCGACTGGGGTGACCACGAGACGACTTCCGTTTCAACGGCTGCGAATCACCTCTTTGCCGAGAGTTTTCTTTTCTCTTCCTCCCTCTTGCTCGCTCTCTGTCTCCAATTCCTCCTCTCCCTCTCTTATCTCATTTCTGTAAACTGGATTACATTACAGTAACTCCGGACTCGTCAGACTTTTCACCGTCGCGTCGCGTCGTCCGTTTCTTTTAATCTATCTAATTTTTCTACTAGTGCACTCGTGATCGAATCTTACCTCGGGACGGACCACCGCCGTATCGATGAGAGCCGGGTAGCAGAATGTAACGGCAAGGATGAAGATGACGAATAATCTGACGTTGTGGTAGGTGACTTTCGCGCGCGGACTCGACATTTCCATTTGTACGTATGCACGAGATTCGTGAAATGGTCCCAAATTTGCCTCCCGAGCTTGTACCGGCCGAGCTTGTCCCTGCAGGATGGTGAGGGTGATATTTTTGCGTGGACGCGCTTGCCTTAGCGGCGGTGACGAGTCCTCGATCCTCGAGCACGTTGCGTCTTGCGTCTTGCGTCGACGTCGGCGTCGGCGTCGGCGTCGGCGTCGGCGTCGGCGTCGGCGTTGCACGTGACGAAGCGCGCGTATTTTATTTAAACACTACGACTGCGTGAATGGAGCGACGCGGGACCCGGGGCGGCGCGAAACGGACCGCTTCCTCCGTTTCAAAAACCACTGACAAGTTTGAGCGGGGATGTTCGCGGCAATGTTAGCGCGACGGAGCGGCGACTTGGGCTCGAGAACGTCTGATGCGAAACGAGACGTCGGGGATGCTCCTTTTCCACTCGAGGATATATCAGAATACACGAGCGTGGCCACACGCGCGCATACGCTCTCTCTCTCTCTCTCTTTCTCTCTCACTCAATGACTGAACTATACGCGTCCGTGTGTCCTCCGGACTTTATACATAGACTGTCTTCTCGTACAGAGTGAAGACACTTTGGAGTCACCGGGGGTTTATATAGGCTGGGCTAGCCGTTGCCAGAGTCCCGCGTCCCGCTTGCCGAGGGAGGAGGGGAGAAAGATTTAGGCAGAGAAACAAGGAGAGAGAGGAAAAGAGTGAGAAACGGAGAGGGAAGCCGCGCGTGAGACCGAGACCAATAACGAGAGAAAAAAGAGAGGGGAAACTACGCTTACAATTAGACGTTACGATAACAAGAATAACACAACAACAATAACAATAACAATAGATAATAGATAATAGTAATAATAATAACGACGAATGCGCGATCTCTTTCGCCGCTAGCTTTAGTTGGTTCATTCCTCGATGCGCGACTAACGAGATCGATAGATCTCGTGGGTGCACGGTGCACGCGCGTGGAGCACGTGCCTCAGCGGCGAGGAAAACGACATGTTCTTACGGCGCGCGCGCGTGTCGACGATTCGATCCTTAGCCTTTTTGCATTCCTTTTTGTTTCTCCAACTCGTCTTTATCTTCGCTGCGCGTGCTTATCTTTACATTCTTCGATCTTCCACACCGCATTTTCCAATAATCACCCCATTTTCCAATAAATGCATTCCGATTACCACGATTACCTCCATTAATTGTAAATGGCACATTTTTTCAATTTATTCGATCCTGCCGATCTCTTGGTCGAATTCCGTCGCCACCCGCGGGGCCACCCTCGTTATCTAAAAATCTACAACAAAAGCGATTCTCTTTATCAATTGTCGTCTCTCTTATCGCTCCTTTTCCATACTATAAAAATTTTAAAATTATTTCACTTCCGCGCGTAAATCAGTTCCGATAGACTGTCCATTTGTGCATCGACCGATCGTTATTCTTTTCAGCCTTAATTTTTTGCTATGAAAAACTTTGATATCTCACTGTATAGTGACACACAGGGGCGTAGCCAGGATTTTATTTCGGGGGGTGGGGGGAATTTTTAAAAAATTAAAATCACAGAACAACTCATAACTTTTTTAATTAAATAAAATAACAATATTTGTTCGGGACATTTTCTTTAGACCTTAAAGCATTTACCATTTCATTTCTCTCTCGGCTTTCAACCTGCTTTCATTTTCATATTTTCATATTTGGTTCCAAATTTTCGGGGGGGGGGGGATTTATCCCCCTAATCCCCCCCCCCAGCTACGCCACTGGTGACGCATTCCACGCAAACGAATAAATCAATTTCAACAATAAATCAATCGGCTAGAGAGAGGGAAAAAGGAGAGAAGGACGAGAGAGGCAGGGTGGAGGAGGAGGGAGATTAAAGCATCTGCGTCGTCCAGAGAGGCAGAATCGTTTCTAAAATGCGCGCTTTCTTCCGTTATATCTGATGTAATACCACTTGGGAAACTCAGATAGCACGTAGCAAAAACTTGTCAACGAAAAATGTGGGGATCTAGAATAAACGATACAACGACGAGTTTTATAACGTGTGTTGAAATACATGTGTTATTGCTTAGATAAACGAAATTCAAATAAGCGAACCGTTTTGTTTACGCGTATAAACAGTTTGAAGTTTGAAGTTTCACGTTAGTGCGCGCGCGCGCACTCAATGATGAAATGGTTCGTCTCTCTACCAGAAAATATCTCGACGATACATTTTTTTAACGAGACATTCCAATTTTTTCAGCAAAAATTTGTCGCGAGACGAGATACGCGCGTAATGTGTGTGTGTGTGAGACGTGTGTCTACTCTCTCGATGACATTTTATTTGTCAATTTATTTTTAATCTTATTTTTCTTTAAAATCATAACAACTAACTAACAAGTCGAATGAGAATGCCTCTTGAGCAAATTCCACTTGAAGAGTTAACCGGGCGAAATATAAGATTTTCTTCTCTATTTCTCGTTCGATTAGCGATATCATTCGCGAGAAGTTTACGATATCCGTATAAATGAAACTTTCGTGTTTCCACCAAGTGCTATGAAAACTCTTGAACGTTCTCACACGTTGACATTGTAACAATCGTCTGGTTATTTTGCCGTTATTAAGATATTTTTCAGTAGTAATGAACTCGAGCCCAGCTTTGTAAAGCACAAACAAATTTCTTCATCATTGACAATTTTCCCTATTCTTTTAATTTAACCAATCGACATAGACTACGTATTCGTCATAGGTCACGCTCTCGGACGTGCCGTTCGAGTCGTCGGGATCTAGATCGAGGCGCACTGGTGCGATTCTCGATACAGCCCCGCAGGCCGCACGTTGCCTGACAATGAGAAAGGCTCTGCCGCTCGTCCACCCAACGTCCAACGTTTTAGTCTCTCTCTCTCTCTCTCTCTCTCGCTCTCTCTCTCGGTCGGATTCATAACTTTACACACGTATATGTGCATGTACACGTGAGTCAAAGAATGCAGAGGCTCGACGGAGGCTCGTCGACTTGTCGGCCAATGGCAGGCCAGCTTGTCGCTTACGTCGGGATCGCCTCATAGGCTTCGCGAGGCGAGGCGAGGCGACGCGACGCGACGTGATGCAACGCGACGCATCTACCGCATCATGGATCCGCCGCGGCATGCTATATAAATTAAATTTATAGCGATTGTCCGGTAAATGATCCAATTTCGTGTGCGCGTGCGACCGTAATGCAGCTGCCAACCTAACCGATGTATAGGCAGCGCGAGCTCCGCGCAATGAGAAAGGTGCCAACGAGGTGGTCGTTCAACGTGCGTCGACATTGCCGTAGGTGCTTGAATCGAGGCAGAACCGTAAAATTTCAATCGACAAATTATTCATGATCTCGGTCTACGTGTCTCGTTTCTACCGAGCAATGCGTATTTTATATCTCGAGGATACAATGGTGTGATTACGGCTAGTGGCTTGGCGCTATCGCGATCATCAAGATGATGTAACTGCGTTTCAACAACTTTCTGGCGTGAGCTCCTTGATGAGAGCTCCAGTCAAATTTTCACTAATTGTAAGAGGGTAAGAGGGAGAGGGGTAACGCGACAAATGGCTTCTTCGCCGCATTCTCGCCTCGTGGTCGCGGTTGCGTCGAGCAAAGAAGGAAACAGGAATCAGCGAGGAGGGTGTGGAAGAGGCGCATATGGCATGGCCTATGACGCCTATGACCGCCCCGAGATCCGAATTGCGTCATTTCGCTTCCGCAGAGAAACTGTCGACTACGCAGTTTGTCAAGCGAGATCGCTCCCTCCTCTTCCCTTGTTTCTTTTCTTCTCTTCTCTTTTTTCCTCATATTCGAATTCGCGCCGCTCACGGCCGATGTATAGAGGTGCATTCAGTTTCTCGCATGATGCATCATTTATCCTTGTTTAACATTCGACGAACAACAAGGATAAATGATGCATCATGCGCATCATGCGAGAAACGGAATGCACCCTAGGTATACTCGAGATAAATCAACATTTTATCTATACAAGTGTTGCGCCAGTGTACGACGCAACGCCACGCGATATATAGATATAATATAGATATGATGTTCTTTCTTTTGACAAGATGAAAATTCATATTATATGGAATTTTCAAAAGCGGCGTGTGTAGGTTAGAGGATTGTTAAGAATCGAGAGAATTGGCTAAACAACTATAGCTATATAGGAAACTATTAAGGATACAATCGTATGTACATCTATGATTCTATTAAAGAGTATTCTTTCAACAACTTTATAGAGACTGCGATTGACTCCGCGACATATTGCCACTTGAGTTTTAATTTATCAATGTAATTCTTTGACGTAAGTCGTAAAATGTCAATTACACTGAAAATAACGAAATGTTGTTTCCTTCTGATTTGGAACATGGGCTCGTTGCATCATTTTTCCGATTACTCGATGGCGTCGTAAAATATCGCTGTATCGGGATATATGTATATTTGACTTTTCCCCGATCAAATAGTCGGGATATATTATTTCAGATTATCAAGTTTACGATTGAAACGTCGCATAGACCCTCTGTTATGGATGGTCACCATAGAGCGCGTATAATTTGGTCGGTTATGCCACGTGGACGTTCAAGTTTATGGTCTCACATGATATTCCGACTCCGAGAAGCAAATCATACCGTCTACTCCTAAGGACTTGTATATAACGCAAAACTCTCGAGAGTCCTTTGGAAATGTTGATCGTTTGAGATAGCGGAAAAAGTGCTCCTGTGAACTTACAATTAGACCAACGATCGAATTACTTTAACGTAAGTAATCTGTTATTGGAATTAAGATCGAATTAGTGTACGAATGTGTGCCGAGACTCGAATGCGACTCGAGCGTGCTCGTTGAATATCGTAACCCCGTCTTGTGTTTTTCCCAGTCATACGAGCGCAAATAAGCCGATCGTTTACGTAAGGGCGCCCACGCAACCCAACGATACGTTAGGTAGCATGACGGATGCGTAATACGAAGCTAGGCTAGACGAAACGAAACGAAACGAGGCGAGGCGTGGCGTGGCGTGGCGAGGAACATGTGTTCGTAAGCGAACGGAACGGAACAGAGTTAGGCTCCGTCACAGCGCGGCCGTCACGTCGCATCGCATCTTTCTAGGAATTTCAATTCGATCGTCAATCGCCGTCGATTATCGTAGAATCCTAATGACGTCAACATCATCTACGAGTACGAAGAAACTTTCCGAAAGAGACCATCGATGATCGCGCGTGCGCGATCAAAGAGCGAGCTTCCTCGTGTCACGAGTGAACGTGAAGCCAGTCCAAGTTAGATGCGACCGGGTCAAAGAATCGGGTTACGAGAGATCCGCGATATTACAACGTCACTTTTAATCAGCGATCGACGGGATTGACGATTATATGCCAGACTAAATGAGAATCGACAGTATCGATTGGCAATGAAAGCAAGAGAGAGAGAGAGATGACTCGAGTATCGTTACTTGGAATAACGTCGTAGTTTGCTACCATTGTAAAAGTTCAGTGCGCCGTTACTGTTACGGGCGGTTGCACGATGCAAATTGCAATTGCAATCGTCCTATTTTGCTACGCGTCGTGCTGATTTTTCGATACGATCGCTCACTCGAATCAAAGAGTTTCAAAAGTTAGCCGATTTATCCGAATTTGCCTCGGAGAGATGAAAAATCACGCGTATTCATTTTCGAAGCGGTTTTCCGAAATGATTACATTTTCCACGTGTAGAATTCGACAAAGGAATTTCTCTCGAAAAGATCTCTCGTCCCTCTCGAGAAGGACATCTCCCCTTTCGGGAAGGGAAAATGGTCCGATGCGAGATAGAAGGTCCGTTACGACGCCAAGTACGCGTCGTCCGCAAATATCTACCGCGTAGCCAGACGATTTTCCGAGAAGACGGGAACAACTACTTGGCGTTTTCGATTTTCTTGGCACCCTCTCGTCAGCAGTCGTCGGTGTACCGCACCTTGCCAGACGTGAGGTCCATGTTGCGCAATAGGGGTGACGTGCGAGATCTGTTTCGCGGATTCCGTGCTGCGCGTTGCTGTAGTCTCTTCTCCACGGTCCAATTCGATTCCGCACTTTTGTTCGCAAGACAAAGAAACACGGACCAAGTAACGCCGACTAGCTACCGTGAGGAAAAGATGTTAAGACGAAGAATCTTTATTTGACAATAGCTCCAAGTTGGCCCTTTACCTGTAAGGGACCCTATGGGACCCTATGGAATTTCTATATGAAAGCGCTAGGCTCGACAAAGCGTCAGACGTTTGTGGAATCTCGTTAAATCCGGTCGAGTTCGATTATTGACTATCGGTTAGGTTCCCTCGTAAATTATATCCCAGCCCAGAGGAGGAGCACCGCGCTGGTCCGATCTTCAGATAAATGATAACTCGCAACGTGTCCGGTACGGCATTCCTCTCTTTCCGCCGTCACAAGGTTTGTTCGCGTTGCTTGAAATCCCCAAAAATTTTTGCACTTGAAACGAGATAAATATATGTATATTCGGGCGTTGGAGAGAGAGAGAGAGAAAGAGAAAGCAAATATGCTGAGTGCAAAAAGTGCAAGCAACGCGAACAGACCTATAGTTTTCAGAAAGCTCTGTCCTTCTTGAGGATACAGTATCTAAAGTCTGGTGAACGCTTCGTCCGCGCGGCGCGCGCACAAACCCGAATTCGGATGGCGAGCTACGCGGTGCCACGCGGAAAGAGTCAGGCCGATTTGTAAGATGGACAATAAAACAGACGGTGTGCGAGAGAGAGAGGGAGAGAGAGAGAGAGGGCGAGGGCGAGGGCGAGCGCGAGCGCGAGCCGCGTAAGCCACGCGGGTCGCGCGCCCGAGACAGCGCGACGCCGTTTATTTTCGTTGTCGTCCAGCACACGCGACAAACGGCTTGCCTTTGAGCGAGCGTGTCGTGGCTCGCGACCGCGCAGGTGCTTTCCGCCGGCCAATTTCTTCGCCCGACACGTTGTCCGTTGAATCGGTGGTTCCAGCGGTGGTCTATTCAGGATGCGTCGCGCGACGGTCCCGCCTTCTTTCTCATCTGTCGCGTCGCGGATGTTGCGTAATGATCATTCGTCTTAGGTTAAAGGCAGAAAACGAGATGTAAGCACTTACGTCTATCGTAGTCGTGGACGTAAAGTAAAGACAGAGAAATACGTATGCGTAAGGCTATTGTAGGCTTACGTCTCGTTCTCTGCCATCAGCCTTATTCACTTATTGTTAGGACGGAACGCTGTCGAGTCAAATCTTGGCTCCTTCGCGAAGTCTCCGCGTTTTCTTTCTTCGCTTCTAACAATGTTCCGTCGATCGATAACGCGCTTTCAATATGCACCAGCATCACTAGCACTAGTGCGAAATGCCTAAAAATAAGAGCATCTCGTGTATAAATTCAGGGTTGGGAAAGTTACTTTATAAAAGTATCTAGTTACAGTTACAGTTTTTTCATTGAAAATGTAACTAGTTACAGTTACAAGTTATCGATTCTGAAAAGTAACTCGTTACAGTTATAGTTACTTAAAAAGTAACGAGTCGTTA
>NJRQ01000581.1:87929-116008 GCA_003063805.1 Aphaenogaster ashmeadi
CTTTTTTGTCAGATTATTGTAAGTGCCTTAAAAATCGTGGCGATCGTTACGAGGACCACCCTGTATATACGTATGAATCGTTCAGTATCGATCTCACATTAGCGCAAATATCCAAACAAGTATCGACAATCTCGAGTTGCGATAAAGCGAAATAGGTAAATGTCTTTTTACGCGCCGCTAAACAAATTGCTTGACAAATGCAATTAGATGGCGATAGAGAAAAAGGCACGGGACGAGAGCTAAACGTACATGTGCGTAGCTGCGCACAAGTAAAAGTAAAAGAAAAAGAAACGCGCGAGTCGTAATCAGAATCAATGAAAATTAGTAAGATTAATATCGATTTCGTGACGGTGCAGCTTCGTTATGGTGGGTGTGAGGAAAGGTGAGATTCCCGCGCAGGACCAAGTCAGATTTCAACCGGACGGAACCTACGTTCCAAGGATCCTCTTCTTCACTCCAGATGGCGAATTTATGAAGGATATTTATAACCGTCATCCGAAAGCCGACGATAAATATAAATATTTCTACAGCAACACGAGTCAAATAATAGATAGTATGATTTTAGCATTGGAACGTTGTTCCGGAGAATCGTTAGACGGTACTTTCGACGACAAAACGAAAAAGAAGTAATGCATCGGTCTGACTCTGCCGTTGTCATTACAGCGATAGTTGGACGTAGCTGAAATAAATTCATCTTATTGTTACCAAAAATATAGCAGTTTCTTTCAAATTATGGCCCTACATATATTCGACGTATATATTACGTTACATCTACATAAAAACTGTTCGTATGTTCAAGTTTTTTGTTATATCTGAAGAGAATATGTTTACATTCGGTACATTTATATTCAGTATAACTGAGAAATATGTATATCCATATATATTTCTTAGGTGTACTTGCTATATGATATAAGAATACATTTTCTCTCTCTCTCTCTCTCTCTCTCTCTCTCTCTCTCTCTCTCTCTCTCTCTCTCTCTCTCTCAAATGTACTAAGGAAACAACAAAAATTGAATATACTCAGTTGCGTGACTCTTTTGTGTACAACATAATGTACATCTCGAATATATAAGGAGTATACTGAATTTACTTTTACGATATCCTCCGAACATTCTCAGAATCTACATGTGCTGTTAGGGCATGTAGTTGGGGCATGACCTATGTAATAGTAGTAACGCAACATCTAAACAGAGGTTGTTATATTGTAAGGAGAGTAAAGTAGGAGGTATATAGAATGAAAGAGGTCAATTTAAAATGAATAAACTAAATTTTCTCTTTCTTTCTCTCTCTGAGGCTCCTGAGGCTCACCCCATACGCGCGCGCGCGCGCGCGCGCGGGACAAAGCTCTCTTACCCAGCATTCGAGTCTGCGCCTGTACGTCGTCAGATTCAGTGGTACGTCCAATATACGATGGCCTATAGCGAGCTCGCAGAGGTAGGCACGACGGCGCTTGCGTTTGCAACAGTTGCCAGATGGTAAAGCGGCTTCGCATTGGTCAACGAGATCGTAACCGAGAACTCGCAACCCCTCGTAACCACGCCCATCTCTTCCGTATAATACGCAACTGTCATGTATACGTATACATACATATATTTTAAATCTCAGTACTACTTTCTACTAATGGAATCACTTCCTGATGGAAAGTGAAAAAACACAGAAACTTAACCGTCACCGCTGTGATAACGTCGATAACGCGATAGTGCTAATTTGAAATCGTATCACGTTTGGGCGATCGTTTATATTCTGAAACCGCAACTCTTTGCCCCTTGCAAACATTTCTAAAGGCATTGGATAGGTGCTGTCCACATTGGAAGCTCCAACTTGTATCTTGATTTTCTATAAACAAAATTGTGTTTCTTTCTCATAGACGAATGTCAATTTTATCAAAATTTGCTAATAAATCCGTAGAATTGAACGACTTAGCGCAGAAGAACAAGCTGTATGCGAGAGAACGGTTAGTCTTTCTCGCGTACAGTTATTTTATATTCGTATAAAAGAGGCACGACAAAGGAGAGAAAAATTGCCAAAAGAGTGAAATGGACTCGACGCGAATACTTAAAGCTCGAGTATAGATGGTGGCTTTCGAGCTGGCGATTCCGCAGGACGAGTGGAGCTTACGCACACGTTATACGTTATACGTTATGTATGGATCTCTTCGCGGACGGTTCTGTATTTGAAGGGTTGCGGATAATATATAGCCCGTTTCGGCGGAGAGTGCTTTTTGGCTTTGACCGTTTCACATCCGGTAGCGGGTAGCGGACCGACCATCGCCGGCCACCGCCGGCCCTATGTCGGGCTATTGCGCCGTGATATCCAGTGATATCGGATCCGAGCGTGCGCGCCCGCGCCCACACCTACACCTACACCTACACCTACACCTACACCTACACCTATACCTCTACCTCTACGCGTCCGTCACTTTTTTTTTCCCCGTAGAGTCCCAACCACCAACCTACCGGCGCGGCGCGGCGGATCTGGGGGCGGCTTTAAAAAATGAGCCAGGACATTATTTCTGCTCGCCCCCTCCGCGACTTCTGCATAGACTGACCGGTCCAGTCCCACTCTCTTCCTCTCCTTCCCCCCCTGTCCCGACGACGTTTCCGCCGGCGCAGCTTGCGATGTGCCGCATCAGCGAATGTGCAAAAATGAAAAGAGAGAAACCGAGTCCGCGGAGGGTGGCGGATGACGGAGTCCAGGGGTAGGTGGATCGGGAACGAGAGATCGAGATGGGAGAGGGAGGAGAAGAAGAATTATATATCTCTCGCGTGTCTCCCTCGCCTGTCCGTTCGTTCGGTCGTTTCGGTTTGGATATGGATATGCTATGCGGGCTCGGTGCCGATATATCGGGAGAGCCACGGAGCCATTTTCAATTCAATCTGTTAAAAGCACGTCAAAAAGTCATACGGTATTTCACCGGCGCGGTAGATCGCGACGAGATCGCGCGAGCTTCATCGCGATCCGACAGCGGCCTGAATGGCGCGCGCCAATAGGTATACGGATCCACGTGGATGACGTATGCATCGATATACGTGTCGTGGTATCATCCGGGGTGCGAGATTAACCAACAGCCCATCACCGTTCCTCCTTGCAATTGCCGGAAAAATTGATATACTTTAGA
The DNA here is from genome assembly GCA_003063805.1 of Aphaenogaster ashmeadi. Taxonomy (NCBI): domain Eukaryota; kingdom Metazoa; phylum Arthropoda; class Insecta; order Hymenoptera; family Formicidae; genus Aphaenogaster; species Aphaenogaster ashmeadi. The sequence goes on from NJRQ01000581.1 coordinate 91,048, forward strand.
CTAGACTTTATTAGCTTACAATTAGCTCGCGGTAAAACAAAGACATCGAAAATCTTCAAAGTAATCTTTAATGGAAAAATTTGCGATGTTAAGTAAATTTTACTTATGCAAGAATAGAATTGTGTGTTTAATTCCCAAATATTCGCGTTGTCAACACTGTACTAGAATGAAAAATTATTTTGCACATTTCACTTGATTTAAAATCCATTGTAAAATTAAGCGCACATTTTGAATTAGTGAGCCGTGAAGAGCTAGTGAAAACCTAAATCTATCAATGTATCATTTCACTGTATACGTTATACGTTATACGACTTGTACGTAAAGCGCGTAACAAGCGATATTAGGATTTACGTGAAAATTTACACTGGAGCGATTTCTCGGATTATCGGATTACCAACGAGCAAACAGGTTACATTGTAACTCGGTACATATACCTATCGGTACAATGAGAAGGAACCGCGTGAGGATCAAAGCGTCACGTAAGCGTCGTGTAAGCACCTCTTACCTGCGCTCTCTCCTACGAGGCCTTTACGTGGCGATTATAATCTAATCTCGCTTGTCCGATCGCGGCTCTTATTCGACCAACCGTCCAATCGTGTAGTGTCAGGGATGAATTCGACGTTTGCAAACATCGTAATTCGATCGATTGCCGCGATCTCGATCTCGATCGTGCCATTTATCCGAGGGTGTACGCGATCCGCGGGAAATCTCGGGAGATCTCGAGCGCGCGTGGGCGAACAACGTTCCGCCGAGCAACTCGACATGAATCAAAGATAAATTGGATACTTTCGGAAACAAGAGTCTCGAGCACAAAGAATTCAAGACCGTGGGAAGAAGAGTTTGCGACGAATCTTTATGTTTTTTTTCCCCATCAAACGTAAGAGAAACGTAAGAGCGACTATCCGTAATATGACAGGTACACATGGACAGGTACACGCACATATTGATGTCAAATTGCTTTTTTAAAATTGCGCGGACAGTTTTGCAATTCTTTACATTAATTTGATCACGATTGGATCTTTAGTGATCTGAGGAAAGTGAGCGACTTTTGAGCGATAGATAACGTTTTCATCCGCATCTCCGATTTAGCGTTTCGGGTCTCGATACGAAAAGTACATGATACTTTATGAACGGGCATGTATTGGCGAACCTATTGGTTTATTGATTTCCCCATCGGCATGTACGTTCACTTTGAGTGGCCGATGTGCGAGAGTAAAAAAGGTCCGTGTCTGTGCTGTATATATGCCGACGTCAACGAACTCTCTCCCGTTTGAAATACACTTTTATTATTGCTCAAATTTGCCGTCAAATGAAAAATCCTTCCGTGAGCGTCATCGAAAAAAGTCATTTCCCGTCGCGATTGTATTTATGCTTCCTCGTATGACACTCTCGATGATGCTCGCAGCAGACATATTTAATTTCATTGCTAAATTACAATGTGGATAATTTGACCGAGTGGGGGGAAATTGGGGGTTGCACGTGACGCGTTATTACGTTACGACTTGTGACAAGTACAATTATTTACCCGTGATAATAATTCAGCGAGCCACCCGTGAAAAGGACGTATGGAAAATATGAAATATATTAGGTAAGTGGACAATCGCATTTTTCGCCTTTAAACTTTCAGATTTATTTTCGAAAAACTAATTAAGGTACGTATCGTTCTATCAACCCTTTTTAAAATACTTTTCTAAGAATGTCATTATTACTTGTACATACGCCTCTTCTAGGACGATCCTATGAATTTATATATTTGTAAACATATCGGAGTATTTACTCGAGATGGCTGACACTAGGATTGTTACTTTCCGAGCTTAAACGAAAGGCTCGGAAACGTGAGCAACTTTTGTGAACGTCTACATTACGTCTACATTACATCGCGCGTGTTAGGTGGGTTAGGGCTAGATAGGGTGAGGGTAGGTAGGTATAGAAACGTAGCGAGATACGGGATTCAAATCATAATGCGCACAATGCTTTTATTCTATTCTCATTGCGGGGTAAATAACATCTGTACATTAGATCACTATAAAATCGGCCGCCATTGGTGAAACGACAATGGGGCTCTGCTCTCCTTCTCCCTCCTCCCTTCTCCATTCAAATCTCATTGTACAATATGATTCAAAGAAGACTCGTCGCGATGACGGTGTTGGTTGCGGTTTATAGACCGTATCCAACGAAAGAGAGCGAATGGGAGAGAGGACTGGAGGGTGGAATGGCGAAGGGTAAGAGGGAAGGCAACGAGCACAGCAGAGCGAAGCACGGTATGCACGGGCGAAGAAGGAAAGAAAAAAGAAGGAAAAAGAAAGAGAAGACACGTTTCTCGAGAGGGAGAGGACGAGAAAGGCGTGCGTGGTTAAGAACAGTCGGCTGAAACAAAAGGCGGAGCGTGGAGAAACGTCTGAGCATCGCTTCGCATTGTGTTTTATGCCGGAACGGGTTTTAAATAAAAGAGTAATATGTTTGTCCGTTGCCACCACCATCGTTACCACCACCGCAGCCGCAGCCGCCGCCGCCGCCGCCGCCACCGCCGCCACCGCCACCGCCACTACCATCACCAACTACCACTACGCAGTCACCATCCCATCATCGTCACCACCATCACCGTCGTACGGAAGATACACACGATCGACCTCGGGGTGAGTGGGCAAAGGTGGTAGGTGGGTACGCGGCTAGGTATGTCCCCCTTTCACTCCACGGCAGATATAAACTCTTAACATCTCCGTTTGGTACAGCGCGAGCCTGCCAATCGGCGGCCGGTAGAGGCGTGGCTGTGGCTCGGGGAGGCCTCGCGTTTGGCCGAGGTCTCGGGGTGGAACACTGTGGCACAGTGTTTTATTTCGCGCTCGCGTGGAGTATGGAGGGGACCGTTAGTTTCTGCCCTATCCCTCCCCGAGCGTAGGTTCCGTCTCTGTCTCCTTATTCTCCCTCTCTCTCCCGCTCGTTCTCGCTCTCGCTCTCTTCTCCCTGCCGCCAACTGTGGCCCCGTTGAGCTCCCACTTTGCTGCCGCGCCGCACTACCGCCTCTCCGTCTATCCGCGCGCGCTACCTGAATCGACTCACCCGGGATGCTGCAATTGTTGACAATGCCGACGAGTGAGAGGGAGTGAGAGGGGGCGAGAGCGTGTGTCGCGGGCGGCGGGACGCGATTCCGCATTTCGGCCCCCGGCAGCCGAACGAGAGGGTGTCGTTCTCCGTGCGACAGCCGAGGTAGCCGCGTTAGCCGCGTTAACCGCGTTAACCGCGTATATGAACTTGCGGAAGTGCTGACGCGTGCGCGCGTACGATTGCAGACAAGTGCCTATCTGCCTCTGCAAGTGCTACTTGCCCTTGTCGTCTCGCTCGTCTCGTTCTTGCCGCGAATGGTAGCGAATTGTAAGCGTTGAATTTTGCAACGTCTTCACGATGGTGCGCGCAAAGACTTGATCGCCTTGGTACCGCGTTCTGGTTATTCCGCCGGAAGTAACGCCGAAGAACGAAGAAGAGTATTCGAGCGATCGATCCCGCGATCGCCGTCGGTCCACGGCGGCGGAGAGGAGGAGGTCGCCGCCCGGTGGTACGGACGTGCCCTTGGCATGGGGGCGAGTGTCTTTATCGGCGAATCCGCGGCTTCGCGCCCGGCCCGGGTCATCCACGGCGCGCGGTGATCGCGCGGAGCAACTTGGCCGGAGTACACGCTCGGGGATTCCCCATTCCTGTCGACGACGAGTGCCGTTAACGTCGAGCAGCGATCATGTCGCTACCCCGCGGCGTCGGCCTCGGCGTCGACGTCGGCCAACTGATGCAACACCAACAACAGCAACAGCAACATCACGTGCTGCCGGCCGCGTTCTTTTTGCGCGCCAGTGCCGAGAGGTATCAGCGGACCCCCAAGTGTGCGCGATGTCGTAATCACGGAGTCGTGTCCGCGCTCAAGGGCCACAAGCGCTATTGCCGATGGCGGGATTGCGTGTGTGCCAAGTGCACCCTTATCGCCGAGAGGCAACGCGTCATGGCTGCTCAGGTAAGATTCCCTGGCAAGCCGCTCACGTTCGCCGTATGCGGCAAATCTGTCGTTTTCCAACTCGGCTCAGCTTTCTTTCAATTCCAATTCTTATTTTTCAAACGAAAAATCGCGGTAAGTAGTTTGGAAACGCCAGCTTTTCCTACCAAGCGGAATTCTACTTGTAGAAAAATACTTGGGAAAATTATCGGCGCGTAAAACGCAAGGACTATCCCACCGCGTAACTTTGGTGAGTTATATTTTGAATGAAAGCGGAGAGTAACGGTGTGCGTTAATGGACAACCGTTAATTGTCATCATTTCCATGATCATAAATATAAAGGGGCTATTTTTATATGTTCATAGCGCAACGCGCGCGCACTGCGTTGTAATATATTTCAACATTCCGAAATTACATTGGTGTATTGTAATATTTGTTAAATATGAGAAAAATATAAAATTTGCGAATGGGATGACGTTTTGTAAAAATATCGAGGAAGATGCTTGACCTTATCCTTGAAACAATTCCGCTACAAACTTAACTATTATCTGCTGATAGCGATTCGTTGCTGAAATTTCTGCAAAAATGTTGGTATTAAAATATATCATAGAGTAGATCACAAGACGCGCGTGCGCGTGTATTGCTCTTGAAAGTCGAGATAGAACGTATCTGATAAATGACTGTTAATATAATATAATATCTCTCAGATATATTGACATTTCATAATATTATAGATTATAACGATGCATAGAGTCGTTGAATGAATAAAGTATTGACAAAAATTTAATTGAATTTTTTGAGTCAGTTATGCTAATTGCTAATTAACGTTTTATTAATGTTCTATTATCTTTTCTGGAGCGGAGTTTATAATTTTAATTCGACTGTCTCATTACTTCGTTTCCTCTTTGCGTTACCGCATTGTATCATAATATCGCATTGTTATATAATATCGTTACATATCGTTCAAATTACTTGTACGCGTTTATATTAAAGATAATCTTCGCATTTATTTCGCATATGTATATATATATATATATATATATTGTATATAAAATAAATGCGTAGATTATTCTGTTTTTCTTTCCTCTATAAGCTATTACTAATAAAGTTTATTCGACTTATAAACACGGGTGTCAGTGTAGCCGTCAAAATTTATGGATACAATTACCTACTAGATCATATAACATTTCAAAGAATCGTAATACTATACACATACTTGAGATTTCGTTTCAGGTATCCTCGATATGATCGCGGCTTATATTCGACCCAGTTCGATTTTGTTCGAACTGCGAATACCTAGCTTCCTTTAACAGAATGATCAATATACGCAATTGTGATCCTCTCACGTTCTTGTAATGTGTGTGTGTGTGTGCGTGCGTGCGTGTGGGACAGAAAGAGAAAGAAGAGAAAATTCAATTGCATAAAATTTGTAATTATAACGAATTACGATATATTTCGTAGGAAATATGAGAATATTCGATTACACGCGATGTGTATCAAAAAAGACATTCTTTATTACGCAAATATGGCTACAACTTCGTTTCGCTTAATACCTAATTATGTATATTGGCAAATGTTACACAATGTTTTGGATCTTCCTTCGTTCTCGAGCGACAAACAAATTGTTTCAGGTCGCGCTCAGACGGCAACAGGCCCAGGAAGAAAGCGAAGCGCGCGAGCTGGGTCTGCAATTGCAATACAATGCCGGCAGCTGCAATACTGCCCCCGTTCTACCGGCGGCCGCCGGTGCGACGCCAGCTGGTAGCCCGCCCCCGCACCCGGCGCACGTAGCGAGTCCGGCGGGTCTCGCGATACCCGCGATACCCGCGGCGGCAGCGGCGGCAGCGGCCGCCGCGGCCGCGCATATCCAGACGCAGCTTCACCATCAACAGCCTACTGCGGAATGCGGTCTCCTACCGAGAAAGAGGTCCACCCAGGACGAATACCCAGGACGGCAACCCAAGGTCGAGAAGAACGATGCTGTTGTCGGTAAGTGAACCATATTTCTTTCTCTCTCTCTCTCTCTCTCTCTCTCTCTCTCTCTCTCTCTCTCTCTCTCTCTCTCTCTCTCATATATAGAATTTTTGGATCAAATCTTTCCTTTTATCCAAAAATTCTATTATCAATATATCCTAGTTATACATAACTATAAAATAGTATAATACGTCGTAACGTTAAACGTAACAACGCTTTTCTGTCAAAGTGTAGTATTCTCGATTTTCGACGTGAACGCAAAGCGCTCTCAGCAGAAAAGAAAGCAGAGTAGCGAAAGCTGTTTAGCGAAAGCTCGATATACACGGGCGCAATAATAACTGGCGGCACGCGACTAAGAAGCGGTCGCGCATATGCGTTCGGCACACGCGCGACTTGCGAACGAGTGCCCATTAAGAACGTGCGTATACCACGCCTTAAATAGGGCAAGTGGCCGCGGGCCATAATGTTGTTAAGTAAATAATGGTCACAAGCTTGCGGGCCCTTATTATACTCGAATGCCACTCGAAGCGAAAGTCATACTCGTTAGTGGCGGCCTTTAATTCTCTCCGCTCGCTCGCTCGACCCTTTCCTTCTCCTTTCGCGAACTTCTTTTCCAGGACGGCTCGTCAGGCTTCTCTCAGTTCTCACCCTGTACACTGTACGGTACAAGTGAGGTGCACGCGTTTACGTGTCCTGTTATATACCCAAGTACGTTCTCGCTCCTCTGATAAATCTCTGACACCTTACTTTGCGTATCGACAAACCTACTTCAAAGTCGCCAGTTTGTTCACTTCAGTTCAAAGAACTGTTCATTCTCGGCGAGAGATATTTCAACGTATATTTAGCCAATCAAATATGCACACGTAGAAACCTTTGTAATACCTCTTTTCATATTTATCTCGCGCGCGTTACACGCATTTCTCGTTAGAGTTTGTTTAGACTAACGTTAGAAAGTTAGGATCAGATGAATTAGATCGCTTTTAACGGTTAATGTGCCGTGAAAACGTTTATATCTGGAATATGCGTTTACTCACATCAGGATCAGTTCTGTTCTATCTTTTTTTTTTTTTCGGCCAATATCACTTTATTTCAATGCAGTTGCAATCGATTATCGGTTTGTTACCAACACTCTATGTAGCACTTTTCTATCGCTCATATCGCACTTTATTGTTACCTCTGGCAGTGACGTCCAGGGTTGAGATTGCCCTTCGTTGCGCTCGCGTTGTGTGTGAGAATATATTTGTTAATAAAATCTACCTGCATCGTGATGTTTCATCACACGCGTGTCCATTCAGTTCGCACTTGCAACACAAGTGTGCGGAACGATCCATTTAATTGCTCATCCTATACGTTTTACCCCTTACTGGTATCATTCGTCTTTTTTCGCTTCTTTCGCTCGATTGATTATTTGATAACTATGTTGGGAAAATCAAGATTATATAATACAAATGTTCAAAATAAATTATTTATGCATAAATAATAAGTTTAATAATAATCAATCAATGAGTAAAATAAAAATTCAAGTTATTGTCTAAAAGAACGTTATATATTGCTATATCCTATATTATACGTAATATCATGTCAAATTGCATAAAATATTTGCCTTTATTTTCGTCACGTTTTTTGTCGCTGTATATAACTTTTATTATCAGCTACGTGCTTTCTGTGGTATATCCATACGGAATACCCGATTATACCACGTAAAGAGCAAGAAAGAAACGGAGGAGGCGAGGAGGAGAGCATGAGATCGGATAGCGATCGCCTTCCAGGCGAATTCAAAGCGTGCAAAAAAGGGCAAACGATGTCGAGAGAGACGAAGAATATTAGGAGTGAGCATTTTCTTCCTGCAAGAGGAGATGCTTCCGCGCTTCTTTATGGAATACAGATTCTGTCGCAGATGAAAAAAACGGGAAGCTCTCGAAAGGAAGAACGTTCTCTAACTTCCCAAAGTAATTAAGGGTTAATTGAAGTTTGTGGAATCTATCGTATTTATCGACGTATAAATGCGCAGATTTCTAGATCTAAAGGAAAGTGAGGAATCTGTCAAATTCAATATTAATGAAACTACACATCGATTAATTATAGTAGACCAACAATCTTCGATTACACAAATTGACCGCCATTTTAAGAATTTGTGAATTAATATTTGTAAAATATTTTGTGATAATCCTCGTTTCATTCACCAATGACTTGGACATCTTTTGTCTCATCTTTTCATTTTTAACATCAAATATGTTGATACATGTGAATACATCAGTGTTATAAATTCAATATTTGTTAAACCAAAGTTCATTTAGAAAGGAAGAAATAAAAAATTAAAAAATAATAAATAGTTCGTCTCACTTTAATCGTAGACTGCGTTGACAGCAAGATAACTTTTTGGCATAAGTTTCCGATCTACTATCTCGGCAATTAACTTACTACAAATTACTTGTATTAATTCGTTAGTTTGCTCTGGTCCAACTCCATTTTACATTAATATTGATTGTTGATATGACAAATCAATATCGTTAGAAAAACAGTAAAAACCACGAAGAGCAGCGAAGATACTATCCCGCCACGAGGAAACCCTTCGGATGCACCTGGTTTCAATTACGATCCCGAATGTACCGCGCGTACCTGCGAGACGAGGGAGATACGTAAGATGTCTCTCTGGCTGATCTTCGAAACAGAGTGCTTACACTAGTATAGAACCGAGGAGAGTCTCCGGTCGAGAAGTTTAGCAGTAATTGAATTTCTCGGACCAGTGCCTTCGACCGCGGGGGATTCTGAGTTGGTGGCTAGCGCGCGCGCGCCACACACACACACGCACAAAAACACACACAAACACACACACTCTCTCTCTCTCTCTCTCTCTCTCTCTCATTCTCTGAGTAGGTCGGAGAGATCACGAGGTTGCTTGCTACCAAGTGGGTGGGTGTACTGTCGGTAGCGGAGAGAAACTCGACGAGCCCCCATTATATCGCGAACGGGGAAAGAGATATCCACTTCTTTATACTTAATGCTAAGGGAACGGATACTCGCGACTTTACAAAAAAAGAAAGAGACCTCTTTCTTCGAACGCGCCGAGAAAATTTCAGTGAAAAATTAAGGTCTTTTTATTTCAATCTTTTTGCCACACAAGTCAGCATCGCTACTTCAGTTTGATTGTGATATGACAAATCAACAGATTTTTATCATGCGATGTGACGAAAATAGAATGTCGTCAACTTCTTTCCCCAAATTCCAAGTCAATTTTTTCCATACGGAGCACAACAATGACAATTTACGATAATTATCTGAAATGATAAGACATCTTTGTTATTATAAATGTTACTTTAATCAAATTGATATTTGTAACAATTAGAAAAATAATAATGGCGGATTGTCCGCGATTTTAATCATATAACACACGAGTGCCTTCTGATATCTGCTAATTTTAGAAATTTGTCTGTTGTAATAATCTATATAACTGCTTGAAATTATAAGATACATACGTTTTGCGCGTTTAATTACGACGTATAGAGGCGTTTAATTTTCAGTTTTTATTTTTTAATTTGGATAACTAGAATTTTTAGATACGTGAACAACTTTCGATGGTCCTGACTTTTACGTAATTGCGTGTACGGTACAATTGATTGCTACGAATAGTTTCGAGTTATTCATGAGTCGAGTATATTAACTGACATTTACGAGCGAAATACACGAGGGTGGGCTTCGCGTAGCAAAGGGCGAAGCGCCGCGCCGCACGGCGCAATCATTATGTCGAAAAGGACGATGTAGAGATTTGGTCTTTCCGTTGAGATTCTCCATGGAGGAGCAGAGAGGAGCGCAGGGAGGCTTTGTAGAAACCGGTGCACACACGCACGCGGCAGGCGCCTTTTGTACGTACGTGTGCGACACACCCTTTATCCCGTAAGGATCACTTGGTCGCTCCGTCTACCGGGGACCATTATCCGGCAATTTCTCGCAGGAGAGGGAGAAGCTTCTTCGAGTGTCCAAGAAACTTTGTGAAAGACCAGTTTGCTTCCGTTCTTCGTCCTTCGTGACTGCGGAGGACACCAGGAAATTATTTCGTCCCTACTGTAATACGCCCCCCTGCGCTCCTTGGATTCTCCTTGCATTCGCGCTCGTGTGAATTCACGCGGCGTGTCTTCAATGGAGAACGAGTGGTGTAAAAAAGATTTCAATCACACGACAGATTTTTCTAAAATATCAAAAGCTCACCTGTCTGATCTTTTGCTTCAATTTTGTAATTCAAGCTCGTTGCGCGTAAATCAATTTTAAAATGATACCGTTTTCGAAAGGAATTCATTCTTGTTAGTCGAATTATTTTATAATAAGAATAGCTTTCTCTAATTGCATTCTCGGATTGAGAGAGAAGTAATAAACGTATGATTTTTACATTCATTCGAAAATTCAATTACGAGATCATATAGTTACAAATTAAAAAACAAAAATCGCAACGATAAGAGATTACTTTTTTTTAAGTAAATTAGACAATTGTATATATACGCTTTATTATAGAAGTTATGATTAAATGAAAATATGATTATTTACTCTCCAGAAAAGTGTCTAATTATAAAATGCACTAAAGAGTTAGTGTAACGGAGGCAGTGCCGTTAATTGATCACCCATTACATTGATTTACGAGGTTCTGAAGTACATACGCACAAGTCGTAGGAACTCGGCAAAGTAAATACGATTTAAGTAATCAAATTCGAAGTCGGATGAGAGAGAGAGAGAGAGAGAGAGAGAGGGGGGGGGATCGCGGCACACTCGCATGGCTACTTACGACGTGCCTGGCAACATTGTTTGCAAAGAGTCGGCGGGACTTCGGGGAACACAAACGCGGACAGATAGGTAAGGCCGGGCCCGACCTTACCTATTTGCATAGGTGTACCCGCTCTCGGGGTCGAATGCAAGTACACGTGCAACGCCGCCGAAGGAGCACGTCTCTAAGAGTGTTTGAACAAAACTTCTACCAGCGTTCCGACTACGTTCCTCTCTGTCGGATTCCCCTAGGATCGCTATGGAGGCGGTATGGAGGACCTTGACAGCTCGATCTTTGTTGATCGATACGAGATCCGCGGGAATGTCGCTAAATATCATCTTGAACGTGATTTCATGCTGGTAACTCGGTGTGAATACAAAGCGAGTAAAAGCTGTACCTCTCCAGACGTGGAAATATAGAATGATATGGAGATATGTTGAGCGGCTGTCAAGTTGTCGGTTCAGCGTTTCACACACACACACACACACACACACACACACACACACACACACACACACAAGATATTTGAAAATTACTAACTGATGAAAATAATAGGAAAAAAAGAAGTCCTTGATAGACTATTGCAACGGTGTGCACACACAGAGATACATATGATCAAGTTCGTCTACATCTTGTCTAAGTAATTTTCGTGCAGCAATCTAGAGCAGCAACATGCAAACTTTCCTCTTTGTTCCAATCTTTCCAAAAGTTGATCCAAATTTCAAAGGTATTTCCGTATTTCACGTGTATTCACAGCTAATTCGATGTAACCTAATTTCGATAAAGAGCGATTAAAATAATCTTTGGAAGCCGCGTCAGCGGCCCCTCTCGAGAAGAGAAACAAGCGATGGAAATCAGACACTCCAACGATGGTAGAGGATTCGCCCTTCGACTACTTTCACGAGCATAAAAGGGCCATTCGATCCAGTCGACTTAATTAATTTGGCAGGGGAACGTACGTTCAAATATTTGATTGACATAAGAAAGATCTACATCTTTCTCTCGATTATCAAGATACGATAAATACATATTTGTATCTTATATTTGGTTATATTGTACGTGGACTGTATACATACATCTCTAATAAAAGAGATTATAAATGGTAATATATACATATATATATTACAATATATTTACATTTTTATCATAATTTACAAATATTTCAAAAGTAATAATAATCTGAAAAAAAAAGAGTTATTATATGCGACTTAATAATTCAAGAAACGATTGTGAATAAGTATAAGCGGCACACTGAAGTCGATCGCGGACAAACTTTTCTCGACATGCGACAACATGGCGGCCCAGTATCGCGAACGTAACGCATTGGCGAACATGCAGCCAAGCGTGAAAGTCGTCGTTGTAAATTCGGCCCGCGGCAGGCAGGAAGAAAAAACTAACGATCACGTTATATTTCTCGGAAAATAGAAGCGAGACACGGTGCGGAAGGACGAACTCTCGAAGGAACCCCTGTAGCGGAGAAATGGAAACGATGGGAAGGATGGGAAGGGAGGGCGATTCGCGCCCACTCTCTCCCGAGGAAGCCTACTATCACGCGCTTGGCAAACGTTTACGAGGCATAAACGCTAAAACAAAAGGCGACTGGGCGCGAAACAATTAAAAACGTTACGCCCGATCGCTCTCCAACGTCCTCGTCTCTTGCCCCCCTCCCCCCCTCTCTCTCGTTCTTTCTCTGCGCCTCCTACTCTTTTATGCCTTTTTCTCTCTCCCTCAGCTCTCACCCTATCCATCATATATCCCGGGGTGTACACACAACCATGCCGCGGCTGTATATTCACTCTTTTCACAACGAAAACACATGAACATTGTAAAGCGGTGCTCTCATGCATACATACATACAGATATATACACGCACGTATATACATACGCACACACATACATAAAATAGGAGGGGGGGGAGAGAGAGAGAGAGGCTTGGAAATAAAAGGGAATCGCGGGACGATTTAATGACTGATCGGGCTGTTGCTCGCTGTTGCTGCCGTGCAGGCTGAAGGGCTCTTCCTCCCCCGTCTCGTTTCTGCTTTCTCTCTCTCTCTCTCTCTCTCTCTCTCTTTCCCTCTTGCCTTCTCTCTTCTTCTATTTTCGTGTCTGATAAGGAACTTGCCTTTTCTTCGAGTTCTCACACCGGCCCTCGAATCGGCCGGATCATTTCTGCGCGGCTGATCGAGCGCTGCTATTTTTCGGGCGTATCGATACGTGATAATGAGAATCTTTTCTCATATTGCTTGGATCCCGTTTCGGGGCTCAAACCTACAGACTGCTGCTGCTGCTGCTGCGCGCTCTTGCTCTCTTTCTACGTACACATATTCTAGATTTTAGTGCATCATGTGCATTAATAAATATTAAATTAAATTATCGAGTCATAAAAACTGAATCTCGGATGAAGTATAGTAAAAAAATTTTCGGCGCGTTAATTACTCCCACACAGCTGTAATTTAATAGCTTTCGAAATTAACATCGTGTACAAAAGCCGTCAATCGCATGTGCGGCCAAAGAAAGAGAAAGCGTTTCCGAGTTTCGCATACACCCTCCAGTTACTTTACGAGCTTACGAACAATAGGTACTGATAATTCATAGCCTCCGTCTCCCTCGAGTAATCTCGAGATTCAGAGCTGGCGAACGTAAAAGCGGTGCCAAAAGATTCTGTTAAAGTGTTTAGGAAAAATGGTACGATTACTGAAAATACAAACAAAAAGTATCTGTAAAGCAAACGAATTGCTATCGATACTTTTTAACATATGGCTAATAATTTCTAAAGATGGTTACATTTCAATTTTCTTCACGTTGACTTTCCTTTCTCCATATCGTAGGCGTAGTAAGGAATTAAATAAGGACGAGATACGATACGCTAGTTTCTTCCGCAAGTTGAGAGATATACAATATAATGATTCTAAAGTGGAATCGTTATAGAAGCAGTCTTAAATCTTGCCCAGAAGCGGGAGGAAAAAGATTTGTATCGAGGAGCGTCGCGACTCGCGAGAGCGCGTGGTTAGGCTCGTTTCGCCTAAGCCTAATTTATAGGGATGTTTCGTGTCCTCCACAGTTGCCCCGCAGGCTGTGTCCTATTACTCCTATTCTCTATTATGCGCCACCGCCGTCGTAGGCCGAAGCTTCTCCCGATATCTATGTGCCATTCTAAATTATTCGGTATTGTCCTCGCATGATTCCATTGTCCGCGTCTGTCTCCACCGTGTGCTGATACGCCATGCCGCCGCAGGTTAGGGCGTAGACCTACAACAACATTCGCCGTCGCCGCTGGTTGTGCGCGCGTGTATCTGCTTCGAGTGCGTCTTGTCATCGTCGCTCAAGAGAGAGGTCCGTGCGAGCTTCACTCGTATGTACATCGTCGAACACGTCTAATTAATCGTCATTATCGAGCCTCCAACCCACGCATGGTAAGAATGCGTGGGTTGACGGACACCCTGTCTGTGACGGGTGTGTGATCGGTGATCGAACGACGCGATTGCTTTTGTATTTTGATTGCTGAAAGCTACGGTAACTTATTGCAAGGATAGTTGTCGAGTTGTGGAGACAAGGACGTATGGCTTACGTATAATAAAGGTAAAAGAATCACGAAATGACGAAAGAGAAACGTACGATACAATGTTAACGATAATTATTTTAATGTATGCCGCCGAGAATAACAAGTAAATTTGTAATTATTTCGGCAATTATATAAACGATGTAACGTTCCCAAAAAGTTTAGCGTTGTACTAGCTTATTTGTATTTGATTCAACGCAAGTTATGAATCAAAATTCTCTCTCTCTCTCTCTCTCTCTCTCTCTCTCTCGACATTCTTCTCATCCTTCTCATCCGTTTATAACGTGGATTTAAATCGTGACGATGTTTCTTCACTGACAATGAGTAGTCGTCGACAGACACATATCCAGCTGGCATCACGTCGCTTCTCTTTTCCAACGCAACGAGTTTTTTTTATTAACTCTCGCCTATCAAAATACCTGATGTATATACGGTTACTCCGCGTCGAAAGATATCCAAGAGAAGTTAGATCTCTCTCATTCGTGTGTGCCCGGGACAGGAGAGATTACAATAAATTGCATACACACCCTTCTCGAAATACAAGCCAAGTATAAGGGAGATGAGAAGGAAAGAAGGGAGAGAAAGATTCCTGTTCGCGATACTGTGTTCCCTATTGAGCCACGTTGCTTCTTCCCGTCCAAAGGGCGGCGATGAAACCATTTCACAATAGTCTCGTTTTTCTCACCTTTCCCGCCATTGATTAGACAGGCACTCTCGTAAGTTGCCGCTACAGGGAGCACTTTGAAATATACAAGATGTCCCAAGTTTCTCGCGATATTTCTTTCATTTACAAATTAGTTGATCAATTTTATGTAGTTTTTACGGCTTAGAAGAGAAGAACTTGGACGAATCATGACAGAATTGTAACAGCATTTGAACAGGGTCGCTGTTCGTCGAAACACCATACATATACATGTATCGTGTATTCGAAAAACGCAGCACGGACACTTGACACTCGACATCGATATCCTCGAGGATCCGGCAGATATGTACTTCGTTACGCCATCGCCAGACTTTACGAAGGTTACAAAGAGATAGGAATTTCAACATCGTGTGAGAGTGGCACGCACGTCGGAAGCCGGAGGGTTGATATCGGGGGTGATTCCTAAAAGAATGATATTTTAATAACGGTCTCTGCCGGTAATATCTACCGGCGATTCCTATGCGGGGCTTAAACGCGTGTTCATCGGTGTGTGCAACACTTATACAAACGTATCCCAGACCACGTTGAGGGTTTAAGAATCTTCTCGGTGCGCCAGCAGCTACATTAACGCCGGCTCTCGATATTGCATTCCTTTCCTTTGACGTCCTCGGATGTCAATTATTAATGTTATTATCTAGATGCCATGCCGGAGCGGAGATAGCTGTATCCTGCTGCGGAATTTTCCCTCGGCATTCTGCGAGGAACGTCGCCCATTCGCGCTTGATATATATATAAAAAATATATATACACATACATCTCGATGTTATTCAGTGTCGCCGAGAGACAAATCGATTGAATGGTATGAAATTAATTAGCGACAATTAATGAAAATTATAAATATTATCCACAAACTGTAGATAAAAAGGTATACGAGTTGTAAATAAGAAGAAATTCACCGGAACAAAGTTATTATTTATTGAAAATTTTTTTAATCGGTTGTCCTCAAATCAGAATTTTCTTGCAAGCGAGAAGTCTGACACGAGGCAAATTAAAACAAAAACGTATCGTATAATAAAATTAAATAATTGCTACCGATCGCGGCAAATCGCGTGTTCACCGATCCACGTAATCGAGAAAATCCGTATAATCTACCGAATGGAGAAATCGCGGTTAAGAACACGATAAAAAGACTCCCGTGCTTAAACGGGCACGCGAAGGGGCGCTCGTATATGCGTATAAGAGGGTGGGTTGATAAGGGGGTGAAAGCGGAAACCATTCGCGTAGCCGCTCTGGCTACATTTCCCCGGCCTATCAATCTCTCCCTTACTAATAAACGAACGGTTAAACTTTTTAACGAGCGGTCAGACTTCCACCACCTAAGCGCGATCAACCACCCAACAGGATTCTTTCACGCATTGCCGACGCCTCAATAGCCGTGCACGTGCACGTGCGTACGGCGCCCTCGAGAGTTCTGTACCCTGCTTTATTTTTAGTAATGCCAAAGATGCCTCTGGTTTGTGCGCGCGTGTATATTGTATGCATGTGTTATATATCTTCCTCAATTATATTTCCAACAAATCGCAATTCTCGATTGTAGCCTTAAAATACCAAGTGGAATCGCGATGTGCTCGCTCTTAGGTTTTCCTATTACTTTGTTAAAACGTTCCAAGAAGAGATTCCGTTTTATTTCAGGCTTGAAGCGACCTAGGATTTCCGAGAACACGACGATCTTGTCGACCAGCGATACAGGCAATGAGGACGATCGTGATTCCGATTCCGGTGGCGAATTACGAGCCGATCGTTCACTAGGTAAGACTGTTATATTTTTTCTTTATCTTTTTCTTAATGCCTCTCGCGTAAAGACAGAGGTACCGATATAAAATTACCTTTTTAGTCGTAGATTGGCATGTTATGTTATAGGCGAGGCACATTATATATAATATGATAACATTTGCAACAAAATCTTAAACCGCTTATCACGCAAGTGTATCAAAATCCTAATATCTAGCAAGAAATATATGATACTTGATAAACGCCTTACTTAAGCAATCGCCTTGCTTCTTTCCGGGCATTTACTAATTGTAAGGGTTGCGATTAACTTGAACATTCCGATTGTTTGTCGAATCAATCGAGCTGTTGAATTCTTCATCTCCCGATGAAATGGCAAACGTTACAGTAGTGTCGACGTCGTCAGGAATACCGGAATCCGAGGCGACGGCGAGAAAGCGTACTAATAGCCTGAACGATTCCGAGGAGGGCAGTCCAGAACCGGGCTCGCAGAGCCCAACACACACTCCGCCACTGACACCCGCCTTGACACCGCAAAGGGAGGACACCCCGGCGCCGGAGAACCTCAGCCTACGCAAGAGTGGCAGTCCTCCACAAACGCAACAGACCTTGCAACCGGTGGATCTGGTTCAATCTAGGCCTAGTCCCCCACTACCCCCGTTAGCTGTGAGTTCTGCCATTTTAGATTTTACAATTAGACCTAGTGAAATATAAAAAGCGATAAATGATTGTTCGCGTCGTAATTGGGGGAGGGGGGCAGAGTGAAAATTATGTAACATTTTGACGGTCAAGCATATGTTTAATATCTTTATAATTTTTATATGTCTCTCCCTCTCCCTCTCTCCCCTTCCCTTGTATTATCGATATTGTTTTTTATACAATCTGTTCATACAAATCGATATTGTAGAATCAAATTGATGTGTGATTGAGAGATTATACGGTTAAAAATGTTTTTTAAACAAATTAAAAATGTTCTTTAATCTATAATAGTTTTAATATTCGTTAACAAAAAGAAATTATCTTTATAGTTTGGAAACATATGGATTAAAAACTTTAATTCTCTTTACAGCTTTAATACACTTACAATTGAAAGTAATACTCTGTTTAAAAGCAAAATGTAAAGACGATATATATATATATATATATATATATATATATATATATATATATAGCCACAGAAATATTGTGTGTAATCGTCACAGAAATATTGCAGCAAATAAGATTTTTTCCGTTAGAAAAAACGTGCAATGTATTTAGTTGCGCTGCGGCGTAATATCAAACAGAGTTATTTGAAGACGCGAAATGATAGGCCGCCGCCGTATACGAGCGATAATTCTCAAGCGAGAAATACGGTCGATTGCAGGCCGCGACGACGGTGCACTTCCCTCCTTACGCGCCTCTCTACGGGCCGACGGCGAGTTCGCTGGCATATTGTTCGCCGGCGCTCTATCAGCATCAACACCATCACCACATACCAGAGCCGCGGGAGATTCAGATGCAGATGCAGATGCAAAATATTCAGCAGACTTGCGGATTGCAGCTACAGCAACAGCAGCAGCAGCAACAGCAGCAACAACGCTCGCCGGTGGACGTTCTGCTGCGTGTGTTCCCCGGAAGACGTCGCGCCGATATCGAAGCGCTTCTCCATCGTTGCAAAGGTAAAATTTCTTTACTTTTCTCGAAAAATTTTTAAAATTAATTATACACGAGATAAAATTTGTTTTGGAAACGTTACGGTATCGATAGTATTGTTATTTAATCGTGAGAAATTGTTGAAATTTGATTTATTGTTTAGATATTTGAGAGAATATAATTATATTTGGTTATTCGAAAGGAGAGTTGATACGAGATTTCGCGATTTCTTTAGGAGAGAAATGCGTGCATTTGTGACTAAAATCATATTTTTACTATTTATGTTGTTTGTCAATTGTTATTTCTTTGTAGTATTAGTCGCATAGTACGGTATTCGTTATCGACTTCGTCATTTGATGGACTACATCTTTTACAAAGTTATGATACAAGTGTGGTTGCAAATTTCTTATGGAAAAAAATACATATATACATCTCTCTCTCTCTCTCTCTCTCGACAATGTTCTCACAAGTCGTACATAATCGAGACCGCGGGCACGCTCTGCGAAGGCGAAAAGACAAAAGAGAATTTGTCTATGTGTCGCAGGCGACGTGGTGTCTGCCATGGAGGTGCTGGTCTGCGAGGACAGTCTGCAGCCCAAGTCAGCGTTCTCGCCGCTGGCGGGCGCCCTGGCATCGGCCGCCGTAGCATCCGCCGCGTCCGTCTCGGCGGCGGCGGCCTACGCGAGCCGCGCCGCGTATTGCACCACCCCGATACCGTCGACGCGGCACCGGTTCCTGGCCGCGCCTTACACCGGTACCGGTTACCTGCCCACCGTCATCAAACCGCCCAACCAGAGTCTACATGCCAATGGTACCGGTGACGCCTATCGGGAGACCAGTCCCGATGACGCCAGCGATAAAACCAGCTACTCCGAGTGACCTGACGAAAATTACGCCATCGCCTGGTCGTATCCCTCGATAATTCCTTAATGGACTATTTCGTTCCTGCATCCTTCGTTCGTGCCGAATAATTAGGGGCGCAAAGTGAAATTGTTCTTGAGACCTCTATGCATGGTCAGCTGTTGTGTTCAAAGCTATCCAACAATTATTCCAAATTCTAACCGACGATATGCGACGAACAATGCAACATTATTAAAGACTTAAGAAGATCGATCGTTCGATTGGAAATTATACATTGGCGGAATCGACAATCTCTATTGAGAAACCAGTTCCGATCATCAGTTACATTTCATTAGTGTGTCGTATCTCTCGAGAATTTCCTCGTTGATGATTTTGAATTTTCTGAGAATATTATTCGCATTATTTGATTTCGAAATACGCAGACTAGGCGTAATCTTTTAATGATGAGAACGAAAACACCCTAAGTACATCCGCCGAGCGAGAGAGATCTTATCTCAATTTTTTTCATTCGTTCTTAAATCATCTTCAGACCGAATATGACGGATAAATTTAATGACTGGCCATTCAGGAAAGGAAACTACGACTTAAAAAAAACTGATAAAATATCGTCCTAAGAAGAGATTCTATTAAAGAATCGAATCCACTCGTTACCGTCGTCTGCGGGCAATATGAAAACCTAACGACGTCGCAATGAAGCTCTGTTCCACTAGACAATAAGGGAGTAAAAATTGTTGTCTTCGAAGGAAGATGTTGAGAGCATCTCGAGAATGCCAAAATATTGAAGATTGAGAGTATCTGACAATCCGAGAGTATCTGATTTTAATATTTATACACTTATACATTTCACGCGCGAAAACTGGCACGAATATTTAATCAGACGTTTGCGTTAATTATCCGCCGACTCTAAATTGTGAATGATGAATTTCACTGTGTGACGCAACGCGCCGTACAAAAGTACGAAGAGACAAGTTCCAGAAGATAATTAAATTAATGACTGATTCGTCTCCAGAGTATACTTTATACATGTGTAGATAAAGACTATAGACAGATATGTGTGTAGGTAACAAGTTCGACGAGTATATCAGCCAAACAAAGGGAAAGGTGAGTCTGTAAATACGACGCTATATAGCTAATGACATTAATCTCGAGATTTTTGCCGGAATATGTTAAACGTGTTATATGCGCGTGTACACATAATATATATATATATATATGTTGCCTGTAAGTATAACGCCTGCAAGATATCTAGATTGGCCGCTAGCTACCGGAAACATCATTCTACCGTAGTTACCAAATGATATGTTACTCGAAGAAAAGTGTATAGACCGCAAATACATTCAATAAATAAGATATTGATACTCTATATACATGTCAATTTACTTATCCGTCCCTCGTCTGTTAAATCAATTCTTCGTAAAAATAATTGTAATTTCGTAATTTGATAAATAAATGGCTAGAGAGATGCATGTCGAAATACCTTTTATTAAAAGACGCTAATTTTCATTTTGATTCTCATTAATTTATCGTTAATTTGGATAGATTTTTAATGTTGAATTTTTCTGCAATTTTATTTCTTATAATACGACTGATAATTTATACACATACTTGATTATTCATATTCTTGTCTGTTCATAAACTGTTATTAGTTCTTAATAACAATAATTTGTTACGAGTTTCATACGAGTTTCCGCACTACAAACGAAATATCGCGATTTTCCGCGAATCTGCCTGCAACGTAAGCCTAAACGTAATTTGTTGTGACGGAAAAACGAGACACGTGTCTCTCTCTCTCTCTTTCTCTCTCTCTATCTCTCTCTCTGTCTGCAGAGATAAAGAACGACGACTGATTTTACGAAAGACGGTTTTCCGGCTGAATGAAAATTTTACTGCATCCTTCGACAAACCAAAGGGAAAGGTATCGGATGACGAACACGGTTCGCAGGTGAAGAAATGGGATATGCGACGCCGTTGTATTCCTGAAATCGTTTCATGGTCGATCAATCTCAAATCGCGCTGCCCTTTTTCAATAAATCGATCCCGGTCAATGCGAGTAATCAATTCTGCCGCTCAATTTACGCAGATACAGAGATGTAGAAGTAAATTATAAAATTTTTCCCACACTATATACGCACATCTCCTTCGTAAAAGCCTCGTTGTATATCGAGGAATTTTTTTTTTGATGATTTCATATTTTAATCTTAAATTGTGCGTTATAGTTTCCTCCATATATAAATATATATATATATATATACATACATATATATGTACATGTATAAAATAAGGGAGATGTTTTGTTTAGAAATAAAATATATTTTGAGGGATGCGATGCATAGACGGGAGAACCAAATGAATGTCCACTCGATGAACGATCGCTTTATTCAATTAATATCTCTTGAACGAATTTAGGCGGTAGAAGAAACGATCCTTGTCGTATTTATATCGATACTTGGACAATTACGTCGCGTCGGTGCGGTGGGGTGTAGCGACAGACTTAAGTACACGATATCGATGGAATACCGATAATCGACTGGCCTCTACAAGGCGCATATCCGATAGGTCGATGCCTGAACACGCGCCCGGCGTTATATACCCGGCAATTTGTGCCCGCGTGCGCGGTGCATACGGGCATTATAATGCCCCGGTTATTATTTACGAGGCATGGCCGCCTGGTTTTCCAGGGGTGGCAATATATCGACACCCCGCGGAGTTTCTTCCTTTGGCTACTGGTTACCATCCATAATGGAGTATAATAGCACCCTCCTCCCTTCTCACCCTCCTTGCCTTTACCTCTGCCGCGACCGGATTTAATCCGCAGTCACAGAGTGCAACAATCCCCTTTCTTCTTCGCGTCTCGCGTCTCGCGTCTGCATCGAGGAATTTTAAGCCATCGAGTGGGGAAAGGGGTTGATAGAGCTGGAAACCGATCCGATTGTTGCGAAAAGGGGAGCACTGGATGATAGAAGTAAAGTAATTTAACATTCTTTGAGAGTGGAAGATCGAAGTGTCGAGATTGTTGATCGAATTATACATATATACTCGTGTCGATGTTGATCGGCTTTAAAATCGGCTTTCAGTTATTAATTTTTCTCGATCTCGTCGAATTTGAGAAAATTTTCAAAGCATGAAACCAGATTGAACAATTAATCACGATTACTTTAATGTTATCTTTGCTATTTGATAAAGAATTTATTTCTATTTTATCTAAATAATGCATTATGATTAGTTTTATTATAATTTCTTAAATTATATATAAAGTGATATAAAGTTGTAATTTTGTAATAAGCACACACACACACACACACACACACACACACACACACACACACTTCATGACGTGTGATTCATCAAATCATCCTGTTCTTTCACAAAACAAAATAGAGTTGAGCTATATATTATACATACATATATATTAAACGCGGAAAAGTACGTTTTATATACGTAAATATTACAGAAAAATTTAAGTGGTGAATGCGCGCGCGCACCGGGCGGCAGAAATGCTTCCGTGTATTCCATTTAAGAATAATGCTTATATCGGATAATAAGAATGTCTTGCCAATTTAAATCAAATAATTACCTATGACATTGCGATGCTTATTACATATACATGCAAAAACATAATTTTAAATTTAACAGCGAGTAATGTGATTCGTTGAAAAACGTCACGGCGACGTTACATAATACCAATGAGAATTTTTACTTCTATGACTACTTTTTCTTGTCCGTTTTTTTTTCTTTTTTTATTGGTCGATGAATATAGCTAACCGAATAACGAGTCAGATGGCTTTTAACATTTTTTCGACTTCCATCAATATTTGTTCTCTCGCTCGCTATTTCTCTTCGTCTTCTTCTCCGTATGGGAACCGAGAGAAGTTCTTCTACCCTATGTGGGTGCACACGCGCACCCACACTCATATTTTGTCGCTACACATCGGCCCGCTTAAATATACATACGTACGAGTGCATGGAAGCCAATCGAAGAGAGATCTTTTGGACCGTGTCTCTTCGGATCGCGCGCGGAAGAGAGAATAAAGTGTTGCCGAACGTCGGCAAACATGGCGCCGTGTTTACTCGCCCCGAGGAACGATCGGTCTTGGGCCACCAGTCTATGGGCACACAGGTACGCACATGTGTGTGATTTAATGTAGACGAAGGATGATACCGGTAATGGAGATCGGATGTCTTTTTGCCAGATGTCACTTGGTAACTCTAATAAAGTCGGTTACTTTCTTTGCGATTCCGAATAATGTACAGAAATTGTTGCATATTCATTATTCACGAATCTTCTTCCCTTATTAGCTTTACCTAACGCAATAATTCACTTTTACTACAGACAGCAGATATAAAGACATTGGCGACATAATCTGGTATTTAAAAATATTCTATATTCGCCTTTATCGCGATAACGAAAATATCTCGTTTCTTAGCTGTTCGTTATCTTGTTCGGCGTTACTCGACAGAATCAGTCGGGAGAATAGAGAGAACGAAGTAATAGAGTCTGGGGGTCGCACCGCGTTGCGCCGCGCCGCGCCGCGCCGCGCCGGTACAAATCAAGGACCCCTTCCTTCGTCTGAGGGACGTCGCGAAACAATTCCGAACTGAATAATATTAGTATCTAACAATAGACGTGCTAAATTGAAATACAGAGAGCACCATGCTGTTTCGCGAGCTCGCGCCGCCCCGCATTCTCCGCGCTGTTATAAACGTTCGTTCCAATGTGCAGGTGTATCGTACCTACGTGTACGTGCACGTCAGTGTCGAGGTGCACGTAGATAGAGGACATTGCGGCTGTACCCTCTTCCGTGTCCGGGTGTTGGTTCCTTGTGGCGATGGTGAGGATCACGGTTGCGCGCTACGATACGAAGCTGAACAAGGCGAGAAATAGCATGCAAATGAAATATTAATTAAATCTAGGAAAATTTGTTGTCTCTCTCTCTCTCTCTCTCTCTCTGTCTCTCTCTTTCTGGTCGACAATCGTACTTCGACGAGTGATTCTTTCCGTTTGCTGTACACTATCCAATCTCCTTAACAGTATTTTTTTATTACGTACGTTAGCCTTTGGAAAATCTATCTACACCTAAAATTATGTTTGCAACAAATATTATGTATAACTTGTTTTTTGATATTTTACGATGCGAATCGATGTACGTAAAAATGATTTCTTATCGAATAATTTATTAGTGTTATTATACTTCTTTTTCTTATTGTTATTCATATTATAAATATTAACCATAATTTAATACATTAAACTTTACTGTTAAACGTATCGAAAAAATATCGTGGACAAAAGCACATTTTTCAGTCTTAATCCTTTCAACTTCTTTCCTTCTTTCTACATTTCGCGCGTTCTCATGTTCCATGTACAATTTTCACCGTTTTTCCTGCGACTTTCATCCAACACTCATCCGTTTCGCACCCTTTAGAAATAGCCCGAGCACCCCTTCGTCCACCATCCCGTAGTATACGTGTATCTCGCTCCGCGGCGACAATGGCATCAGGCATCGAGTTCACTCTATAGTTCGGACATATTCCATTAATTACTTTCACTTTGCGTCAATGGCATTTCCATTTCAATGATCGTCTCGTCCTGCCCTCATACCGGCGTCGACGGTTCTACCGCGAACATCGCTACCTCGATCCCCAAGCCACCGTTCCCCTCCACCTCCCTCATTCCAAACGAATTCCGTCGCCACCCGCTCATTGAAATACGTTTTGCATTGTAGACGAAATACAACGCTTGCGCGTACCCTGTAATTGTTGGCACCAAGTCGCCAG
>NJRQ01000582.1:13376-28901 GCA_003063805.1 Aphaenogaster ashmeadi
AATAACTGATTTGTAGCAATATACACAAAGTATACAGATTAAATAAATTTATATTTGAATCAACAAGATGGTGCATATGTAGTAACCATAATAACATTAACCGTACCGTTGATTTCCTTTAAGTATTTCACGCAGTTGAAGTGACAGCAGATGTAGTTACATAGATTACATGATATTCAATTATACATCAAGAAAGTTATTTAATTCATATGTAATTATAATAAAGAATTATGTGTTTGGGATGAGTAGATATATGATTGATATAACGAAATATTCCAACTACAATGATATTGTTGGACCAAATATCTGGATTATGAATCAACTATCTGATGCATTTCGTTCATTAATATTGAAGTTGCATCAACCGATTTTATTTCAATTACACTGATGCTGTTGATACATCATTTTTTTCAGTGTACGATTGCGACTCATTGTAGATGCCCTTTAACCCTTTGCGACATAGTGACATACTCCCATATGTCACCTTTCTCTATTCTATTATTTGGAGAGGAGACCATTTATGTAAATTGCAATTCTAGCAGTTCCCAGTTCGCATGGTTACCTATCGAACTATTGAAGATGACAAGTATTTGGAAAACATATTACAGCATCGTTACAATACCCCTTTAGATTATATTCATAATCTAGTAATGAAAACAACTGATAGATGAACTGTGCAAGTTTATCATGAAAGCCACTTTTTGCATTTCCGATCTGCCATTCTGAATTTGGTAATGATGTCAACATATTTGTAATCAACAACTCCAAAAAATCCCGCCACCAAATTTCATGCAAATCACTTTCGTTTTTGGTCCGCTATTTTGGATTTGTTATTTTTAATTTTGAAATTACATCGACATATTCGTAATCTGCGAAAATCCCGAGAATCCCTGAATGTCGAATTTCGTGCAAATCAAGTCCGCCATTTTGAATTTTCAAAATTTTCAAATTTGGATTTCGGATTCGAAATCAACGACCCCAAAAATCTCCCGAGGTATCAAGTTTCGTTGAAATTGGGCTGATATAAAAATGTATGTTCTTCAAAGGGTTAAATATGAGAAACCAGACTATAATACCGGCCTTAGTGTTATTTACAATACTCTGGAATATTCCCCAGATGTGGAGATTTTTCTTGAAATATCAACGGTGCTGATCACAATTGATCCCGGTGAATAAGCTTTACACGCGATATGGAGAACGCGGATATACATACTTGAAAAGTTTAGATTTCATAAATTCCGTGATATGCGCGTATTGGCTATCTATCAAAAGTTTATCTGGTTGTACGTTTCGCGGTGTATACATATATGTCGTGATGAAAAATGTGGGACATCCAACTGTATACAATATGACAAATTGCTAGGCGAAAAGAAATTACGAGTTCTTTTCTTAGATTCCGTATTGTATATCGCTCGCAGCGATCACGTTATACATCAAACCAATTAAATTGATGACAATCGTCAAGCCAATTGCATTAATAAATGATTTTCACGAAAAATTCACTTAAAATTCATTTAAAATATATATAAACTTTATTCTATTATAGACATGCTGCATTATTTATAAGTGCATTATTCATAGATAATTTGGTACAATATGATATTCTGTTTTCAGATAAGTTTTGGATTTTAGGCCACATTCAGTTGCAACTAATAGTTATATAATTTGCAAAATTGTGTAAAAATCAGCAACAATAATGCGATTTTGAAACTATAATAAAAAATATATCATGAAATGTGAGATACCCCTCAATGAATCAGTACAGTATTTCCAAATCCTGTCCTGAATTTCTATTTACATTCACTCTATTTATCCGGATTTGGACCATTTATTTCCTTAAATTTTACATAAAACAACATTGTTAATATATGACATTGTAATATTCTATCTTTCTTTCCGCGATATAGATTTAAAATCATTGATTTTAAATAATATGTCATGTTCAAAAATTCTAATTTTAAATAATGATAGATAATGTATCATGATTAGAAATTGATGAATGAAACTCGCGATTAAACGATGATTAATTATTATGTCGAAGGATTGTGAAATTCCAGTTAATAAAAATCAGTTGAAGCAATTTTTGTTTAACAACAGAAGACATTATAACATGCAAACGACATTTGTGCGGCCGTGCATGATTAGTAAGGAGTGATTGAGCGAGGGTTGTGGCGGTCCGAACGTTTAGTCAAGTCGAAGGGTTGGCAAGCTGTCGCGTGCCACGCTATTATCGATTTCTTCCTGCCGCTCTCATTTCCTCTTTCTATCTATCTTTCTACCAGCCTTCCTTCCTTTTTCACTTAAACACGCGTTATTGCTGCTCGTCTCTGCGTAATTCAATCATTTTCTTCGCACGCAATACTCCATAACTTTTCATTCACTAATCATTAATAATTCTATTCAATAATATGAGTATTGTTGGAATATGTAAAAAGTATTTTTAAATTTTTTAGACATACATATAAATCTATAAAAAAATTTAAAAATATGATATTTTTATGTATGTGTGTATATGTATATGTATGTGCGCGCGCGTGATGTCAATACATGTAGCAAAAGCTTGAAATATTTTTGTTCAATTTATAATTCTGTCTAACTTAATCTATAATTTAGCTTAATATTTTTTTGCAATAAATATCAATTTATGTAAATATTTTAAATTTAATTCATATAGAACACAATTGTTTTTTCGAATTTTCTAAAATATACACAATATTCAAATATACACAATATTGTAAAAGACGCCTATAAGGAGTAAATGTTTCTTTCTCTATAAGAGAAATAAATAAATTTAGTTAGAAATATAAATATAAATTAAGAATACTTATAACTGTAATAATATTTTAAGTTGCGATCAGTAAGTTACAGGAAATTCTAGAAATAGCCAAAGCTCGAAATGATTCTATACATTTTCAGGACTATAATTTATTAAGTTGACCAAATCTAGAACTAGCTGGTCATTTTGCGAATCGATCAGATTTTGGACCATTTGTATTGCCGCCTTAGTTATGTATTTGATAGCATGCAGTAATGTAACATTAGTTATTACGGAATTATATTGAGAAGTACATATGACTCTTGGTTTACAAAAAAATTAAGATGATTGCTTCTTGTAGCTACCTACACGGTATCTCGTGCCAATAGCTCGTCATTACATCGTCGAACGCTACATTGATCATCTGAAAATTTGCATTTAAATTTGTTTTAATCCATTCGTCGAGAAGTATGAAAATATGAAAAGTGACTTGATTGTCCAAGAGCACAAGCAGTAAAGATTCCGGAACGTCCATTCGGAAATGGAAGAAAGACACGATGTCGTTGGGAAAAAAGCGAGAGGGAAAGACATCGAGGGGAACAAAAGATCCAGGTCAGGGGTGGTGGCCGTTGCGAGCGGCGGCGGCGAGGCGGTGAGGCGGCGAGGCGAGACGAAGCGAGACGAGCAAGGTACGACGGTGGCGACGACGGTCGCGTGCTGGTCGCGTGCCGGAGGCGGAGCCAAGCTCCACCGCTCCGCGTGCCACCCCCAACTCTACAACCTGCGATCCTTTGCCCCGCCACTACACCCTCTGGTGCGCTCCCTCGTCGGTTATTGATTCCCCCGGGTAGCTACCCCCATGGGGTGCTAAAGTGGAATGAGTAGGACGCGGTGGCTAGAGATGAAGTGGCACACTCCGGGAAGAGTACGGAAACAACGGGCCGTCTTGAAATTGCAACAACTATAGTCGTGGTGATTACTTTTTTGAGTACCTTTTCTTCTTCTTTTTCCTCCTTTCCCGTCCTTCTTTATTTTTTCTTCCTTTATGATGAAGATAGAGACATTTTTTGCGTATAATAAAGAGAAAATGACAATCAATCTTAATTTTTTATACTTTTGAATTAGTAGTCGAGATTTGTTTTTACTCTCGCTTGTTCTGTCTGTTAGAAACTTATTTCTTCTTATTTTATATTGCATACTATGAGAAGAAGCTTCTTCACCCCCAAACGTGATTAACAATTTCGTAATAATGAACGCGGAATATGTAAGATTTAAAGTTATCTTCTAAGATAGCTGAATAGACACATTATCTATATGTATAGTACAATATCGTTATGCATTTTTGAAACGACCTAGATTCTTCCAATCCCCTTCTGGACCACTGCCAACAACGCGATAAAGCTATAATATACTACTACCAATATAAGGAAATGGAGAAAAAAGGAACGGCACATTCTAAACCTTTAAATACTTTTTAAGGGGAGGGGCACGTTTTGATTCTAATCCAACAATATTTAAAGCATTAGTATTTTAATAAAATCTTCTAATAAGAAAAAATATATTTTATATTAATGTTCACAATTATTCGGATATCTTCGACACAGAATGTTCGATTTTTTGGTTAATTGGTTTCTCTCGTTGCTTGGTGGACTTCCGAATGAATGAAGATATGTCGAAAAAAAAAGTAAAGGAAAGTGGGAGAAATACTGCTTCGGAGGGGATGAAAGAATAGCAATAAAGAAAAATACACTTAAAGAGAATCGCGCGTTGATGGGCGGGTGGAGAGAGAATGAAGTTGCGAAAAGGGGTAAGCGCGTTATGAGGGGAAGGTTCTTGACACGGCGGAGACTGTAGCGGGTGGTTAGGATACTGCAGCAAGCAAAAAGAGAATAACAAAAAGAAAGAAAGAGAGGGATACGGAACGTGGATGAAAGTGGAGAAACGAGGCAGAGAGTGGCTAGTATGTAAAAGGAGACAGACTCAAAGATATACAGGGTGTTTAAAAAAAAGTGTCACATATTTTGAGAGCAGGTAGTACTCATTAAAACAAGAAGAAAATGTCGAGTAAACATGGGTCTTACATCAAATATTTCTTAAGATATGGGGGCCATTCTTTATTGTATACTATACCTACGAAGAGGAACGGACAATATGGAGGAGATGAAGTAAGTAGATAAGTAGATATGATGAAAGTAAGGGAGAACGAGATGGAAAAGAGGGTGAATTGATAAGGGATTTGTTGGCAGGGGTTAAAGTGAGCAGGGACTGCAAGAAACGCGATAGATACACGAACGATGGAAGATTATTGCCTGTAGATTTACAATTCTTAGAGCAAGCATAAACTTTTATAATTATTAATCCTTTTTATAGATCCGTTCAACCGTTATATGCCTTTCCAAAGTAATTCAATAGATTATTCGTGACACAATCCGGTTGCTCCGATGACGAAGAGAACGTGTCTGAATTCGGATTTTCGATCGATCGAATATTTTTCATTGAATTTATCTCTTTGTTAGATTGATTCTATTAGCAGAATGCATTGATTCACATTTAAATTGATCAAGAATTTTAACGACTAGTGACGAAGTATCATTGAATAATCAATAGAAACGGAAAACGCAAATAATCCACGTGTGTGTGTGTGGGGATGTGTATGTGTGATTATGACATATAATAATAATAATACATCATAATAGCAATTCGTATCGCTAAAGTATCATGATTTATGGCATAGATAATTTCAGAATCGAACTTAATCGGAAGTTTGCGTGCGCATAAATGAAAGAAAGAACATAATCGCTCTAGCAGATTGGAAAATGCTAATTAGAGGCACGCGAATTGTAAACTAACCATGATTAATTGAGACAATGCTCACAAAAACTCAAATCATCAATTCAATTTATTATACATAATGCACACACATACAAATTTGCTCATGTCATTGCGTAATGTCATGCTGAAGATATAAGAATTTTGCAAGTTTGGAGATATTAATTTAAATGATTATTAATATAATTCATTTGGATAGAGCCTTTTTTATAGAATTGGTAATAACTTTTAAAACAAATCTTTATAATTTATCAAGATATATGTAATAATTTGTCAAATAACGGTTGATTTACTTATTTAGTTATTTATTTAATTATATTACTCTGCCTCGTCATTTTGCGCATTCCAAGTGGTCAGAAGTTAAGGCTGGCTTGATTTGTGATTAAAAGACATTAAAGTTATGGTTCAGACGTGATGTAACGTAACTAAATATCTTTAAATATGCAGCACGATCCTTCTTAATTAGAATGTAATGAGGGAGGATTATATGTCAATATGAATGGCGGGTAAATATTTTTAACCATATTTTTCTATTTCTATGAAAATTCATTTTCGAGAGAAATGCGTAAAAATAAAATAAAATAAATGAAAATTGATTATAATTTAGAAACATTACATTTAAGTTTGTGCTTACAAATACAAATTCATATGTAAAAAATGATTTGAAAGTAATTGCCACTTTTCATTAATCAAGAAAAATCTTCTATCCCTCCCGCCTCCATTCTCTCTGTTTCTCTATCTCTATCTTTGTTCCTCTCTTTTCCCCCTTCCCCTTTTCCTCTCTACCTCTCTCTCTCCTCTCCCCTTTCTCTTACCCCTCTCTTCTCTTCTCTTCCCTCCTTTTTCTCTTTTTGCATATACTCTGCACGTGTGTGTATATATATATGTTTTAAGTTGTCTGGTTTTTATGTCTTTTATTCTGTTTTCCATATCGTCTAACTCCTCAATCTCCTATTGCACGGCAGATGTACTACTCTGCTCACTGATTAATAAAAAATGCGCTGTAAAACTAAGGGAATTAAAAAAGTTTGGAATGTGCGCGTATCTGAAACGAGTACTCAAGTGATACAATAATCGATTTGCCTTGATTCGTCTTGATTCGATGCGCATAAAACTATTTTGGAATTTTTATAAATAAGTACTTATAAATTAACATATAAGGTTCTATTAATAAATATCTATAAATTATTTTCTTTCAAAATAATCCGGCTAGGTTAGGGCGGTTAAGTTAGGTTCATCAATAGATTATCAAGAGGAATTAATAAAAAATCACGTTATACGAAGTTTGTTCGTAATTTTATTGCTCTACCGCCGCCATATTTCTTTATTTGCTTTTTCTATCATCATTCTATCGTATTTATCATCATCCTATCCTATCATCTATCCTCCAATGCCGAATCATGTACCGCGTATCATGTACCCACTGTCGCGTACGGCGACGTATAACGTATGGCGTATGGCGTATCATGTATCATCGAAAAGAGAACGCAGTCCGTTACGAGATGGGAACGACTTCGCTAGCAGCGCGGTCGACGTTGCTAAATGCAATTTATAGGAAACTTTTACGAAATGGCGCCATAAAGGGAAGTGGGTCAGAGCTTCTTCCGACTGTAAAGATACACTGGCTGATGCAATAGCGTTTCACGATATAAGAAGGCTAGAGTACTATATAATACAACCGTAACTTAACAAAGGTGATAAAATGATCGTTGTTGTCGCACGTCGAAAATATTATCATCATTATATTGGGAATTCTCAAATTTTGCACTTTATAGAAATTAGCGTATTAAATTTGTAGACTGTATTAAATATTGACGGTCTAAAAATACAGGAAAAAGAATAGTAATTGCATGATTTAAATAGAAATAATATTGAAGAAAGTTTGCGGAGGGATATTGATTTATGAAATTTTCTTTACTTATTCATGATATTATACATTTCCGGAAGCTTCTATTTGTACAAACTTTCGTGTATTGAAAAGCTTTCGAATCCGGAAAGTTCGCAAACTACGTATCATGCTCAACGCTTTCCATCTCGCTCTGTTTCGCCACGCTTATTCCGCTTCTCTGGCTTCTTTCTCATCTCCATCCGAGTTTCCTTTTATATGATGGTACAATTTATTCTACTTCTCCTAGCTGTCTGTGACTTTGTCTCTATTCACAGATCGATAATAACGAAAAGAAATTGCAATGCAATATGCAAACATAATAAATGCAAAGAAGATTGCGAATACTGGGTATTTGTATAAAATATATAACAATGTTCCTATGAAAAAGTGCAATTCATTCATTAATATGAAAACATAAATATGCCTCTTTTTGAATTTTTAATAACGTCTTAGCTTCTTCAGAGATTCAAAACATTTGACGTTTTCTGTTTTGAAAACATATTGAAATTTTTTTTATTTTCGAAAGCAATAACAGAGAGATATTTGGGCCAGCCCACGATATGATAGCCAAAATACAGGCAACCAAATCTTCGGAAAGCTGGTCAGGTTGCGGCATGAGACCGTCAGGTGGTAAGCAGGACCAATCTTTTTTTTCTCATCTCACTGTTTGTGCTCCTTTTCGCTTCATATCGGATTTTGTTTTTTTTCCCTACATATCCCAGCTTATATAACTATACCATGTCAACCGTACTTGTAAAGTTTTTGTTTTTTTTTCGTAATTTAGGCGCATGTTACATATTTTATAAAAGAATTGTAGAAAATTGCTTCTGATGTTTATTTTATGAGCTAAAATTTAATTTTTGCTATTCCACGTATTCAGTGATATTTACATTTATTGATTCTTGTTATCTTACATAATATATTGAATCTCTAGAGATTTACCTTATATCTGAAAGATGTGTACACATAATCTTTCCCCCTTTCCAAGCAATACATTTTCATCTTGTTTTTATTTAATTTTTCACGGAACCGTATGATTTCATGAACAAGATATATTACTTTGATGCTTCTTCTTATTTTTATTTGTTATTTATCATAATAAAAGCAAATAAATATTTCTTTGAGAACAGTTTTGAACTACCGATTAGTTATCCGACTTAAAACGATGTCGTTTGCTTAGTATCGTATGTCGTGTATAAATCGTATGTCATCGATTACTATATCTTGTTGAGGAATTCGAATTATAGAAGCGGACTCATAATAATCAAGTTACGGTTGTCTCTCAATATCTGATTGTTGTATCGGTATTTACGCATGTAATTTTGGCTTATATATTATATGGAGAAAGAACCGACTATAAATTTTGCAGACAACCAACAACGACAACGAGTGCATTTTAATTCATCGAAGAACTGACCAGGCCTTGGAATAAAAATAGCAACCGCGAAAAACGTCAAATAATAATACGGTATTAAACAAGATATTGATTTCTTTCTTTTGAAAGAGAGAGAAAGAGATGGAAGTCATAAAAAATACACGTTGTCTACAATTATTATCACTGTTGCTCAAAAGTAGTTATAATTATTAATAAAATCACCGAGAAAACGATTATTCAAAGAATATTGCCTGATATGTTGCATAATTTTTATGTAACATAGAAATAATATTCGACAGTTAGTATGCAATCAATGCGGATAGGGATGAAAATAAAGCGACTGTTAGACTGGGTCTACAATAGGGTGTAGTAAGCTTTAAGCCCTAAGAAATTGACCAATCACAGTGGAATGTGAGGAGAATAATCGACTGTGATTGGTCAATTTCTTAGGGCTTACAACACCTATTGTAGAATCGCCCTTATACTTGACTGTAAAGCAGTGAAGGAAACCGAATACATCTGAACATCCAGCCACAACGCGCTGTAAATAAATCTTGGTAAAAAATAATTCAAATAATGGTTCAAAATTTGAAGATAAGTTATTTTTGTATTAAATTATTCATATACGACACAAACTTCGTTTATATAATTACATAAACATGTCTGAAAAACAAGCAATAACGAAAAATTTTAATTAAAATTTTCAACTTTTGCTATCTTCGTAAATGGAAAAATGTGCTGGCAAGGGAAAAAATGAAGATTCTTTGTAAAAGTATAAAAACGGGATAGATAAAGTGGGTAAAAGAAATTCTGACACGTGTATCGATCGTCTCTAGTTTATTTCTATGTAATAG
This sequence comes from Aphaenogaster ashmeadi, assembly GCA_003063805.1. Lineage (NCBI taxonomy): Eukaryota > Metazoa > Arthropoda > Insecta > Hymenoptera > Formicidae > Aphaenogaster > Aphaenogaster ashmeadi. Next base: position 23,078 of record NJRQ01000582.1, read on the forward strand.
AGTTAAAATGATAATCATTCTTATAATCGAAATTTACTACTATTATTATGTGACATCTAGTAATGCAGCAGAACGTAAAATATACGATTCTTGGTCAAGACTTACAATTAAACGCTATTTAGAATGTCACTTTCCACGCGAGCAGCGATTTTAACATTTAACTATTATATCCTTAAACTCGTAATATTTGCCGAGAATAATGCAAGTATCTTCATATTTTTCCTTTTCTTCCAATTTCGACGAGTGGCACGATATCGCGACGCGAGGAACAGTTAAGTGGTTAAGCTTGGTCGAGACAGAGATAATACTACGAAATAGAAGCTTGTAAAGTAGGAAATCGTGCTGCTCTCATCCCGTCTTTTATGACTCCGCTGTCTATCTATCATTACTGTTTAGCTAGTACATCACTCAAATATTATAGCATTATACAATTTTGATGATTCTTAGTTTAATACATTAAAGAAAAAGATTATATTTCTCATACTATCTTTTATCTTTATAGCGAAGCAGTTATTTTTGAACAAAGATGTTCAAGATTTCTCAACGGCGAGGAATATAAAATGAGCATTTTTTTTCTTTTTTTTAACTTTGCGACACCACATTTTATAAATATTTTGCGATCGGAGCATTCAACTGAACATCACTTTGTCGAGCACTAGTGCAGGCGTTAATCTCTGCAACGATGCAAAATTTCTTTTGTAAAATTAAAGATGGTTAATTGGATGAGAGACATCTCGTTTGATGATAGTGCTAACGTTCATCGACGTTGTCTCTGAGAATCTCTCTCATCACTATCCTTTTTTCATATATTAATATACATGTAACGCTCGCCAGTAAATACTTTTTAAAGTATTTATCGCCTCGTCATCTATCAGATATTGTCAAATACTTTTGATAAACATAAAGATACGTAATATGTAAACGGCAACATATAACAAGCTAAAAACACCTGTAATATATCAATCGCAACATGCTCTCGTTAGCACGGCCGTGAACTTGACCCTGATTCTTCACCCGACCTACTCAACCAGACCACCAACTACGTAAGGACAGTAGAGCGAAGCCAGTTTTCTGTCAAGGAACTCGGCAGTATAAGAAAGAGCGGAAGAGGAGAAGCGAGAATGTAGTTGAGAGCGAGGGTAAGAACGAGGGTAAAGTTGAGGGTGACCATGGGTTGAGGGTCGATTCCTGGCAAAATGGACAGGGGTTGATTCATCCTCTCGGAAAGTCCCTCGATAGAACTAAATTGTCTCGAACCTATTCACTGTATATCTTTAATATATTCTGTATACTATTATATTTCACTGCATCGCTTTTTTTTTACGCCGATGATGCGCATGTGACGGAAAAATTTGGTAGATTGCGAAATATGGATAATCTCAAAATACTGATTTAAGATTTATGAATAAAAAACAAGGCAAATGTATTTTTTACATATATCCTCTACATATGTATTATTCTTTTCATGTTTTTCCTCAAAGACCGTATTCTCTAATAAATTTAATGAAAGAAGAGAATAACTCCAAGAGAAAAATTATATTCTCTCTCTCTCTCTCTCTCTCTCTCTCTCTCTCTCTCTCTCTCTCTCTATTTCTCTCTGTTTTTATATATTTTGTATTTTTTCATCAGTCTTTTTTGATTCGTCTTTTTTGGTTTCTTGAGTAAGCCAAAAGCAAGAAGGAGGACCCCCGTTAGTCAAATGCATAATTTATATTTCACTTACGATTCACCAAAGTGCAGATCCTTTCACGAATTCGCTTTTATTTTTATTTGATTCGGAATTACTTTTATTATAAAAAGAAATTTTACCGTTATTTATACTCTGCAACATTGACATTCAATCATTTTTTATGAAGACGTTTCTTAAGTGTACAATCCAATCGTTTTGATGATTATGTAATTAAAAAATTATAGACAACATAAGATACTTGATGAATATCGAATAATTCACAGTTAATTTGTCATAAATAGCTTGGACGATTTTTATGAGTATCTTCTTTGAAAGAAATATATTAAAAATTGATAATTTTAGAATATTTCGACAAAGAACCTTTTCAAGTTCCAATCTTCATAATAACAAGTAGCTCAGAATGATAAAACAGAAAACGGTGATAAAATTAGTGATAATATTAAGCAATTAATAATTGTTATGAATTTATTAAGCAAAGAACAAAGAAAGAATAAAGAAGTAAGAGTAAAGAAACAATTGTGTTGAAAGCATCGAAATTGTACCTGAACAGCAAAGCAAAGCAATTCAATTTATGTTGCGTGCAATCTGCTTTTATTATTCAGATATTCATTATTAAGAGTACTCTTGAACAAAAATAATTACCAAGACATTTCGATTGCATAATACAAAAGCATAGTACGTAAAAATATGAATACTTTTTCGTTACCTGCATTTTTTCTGATATCGCGAATCTATGTGCAGTCATCGGGGAGACTGAGCGTGGGCTTTTGATAGCGACTGTACTCACGCTGGAAAATCCATTTCGTTTTAACTTTACGTTCAAATTGAATGTTTTGTAGTTGTGTGTCGACTTGGGAGAGACGTAGCTGCCGGGGTAGAGAAACGAAGGAGAGGTTGGTAGGTGACGTGGTGGAAGTTGATAGAGGAGAGAAGATGGTAGTGGGGTGAGGGGAGCAGGAGGGAGTCTGGTGCGGGGCGAGTGAGTGGGTGGTAGAAAGGGGTGTAGAGGTACCAAAGGAGAAAGGCAGGCGGCCGTATTCCGCTCTCCCCTTCTCAAAATCACATTCATCAGAGGCGGACGGCCGCACCGCTCCATTCCGCTCCCCTCCGCTTTACTCCACTCCACTCTGCGCAAGGGGTGGTACACAGTGTACGGTACCGAAGAAGGTGCAGCACCCGTGAGAAAGTATGAGTGAGGGGGTAAATCCATGTACCGGAGGAAAGAGGGAACGGGAGAGCGAGAGATGGTCGATGAGGGGCTGGGGAAGACAGGGGTGTAGGGGAGAGGCTGGGAGACGCGCGGATATTGATTCCCGCGGGATATGCGCGCGTTCAACGAGACTCGGAAGTCTAAAATGTACGTATGCTGTTTTTAAGAACGTATGCATATTACGTGCCTTGTAAGTCCATCATTGTATATACATTGATCAAACCTTAAAACATGGCCATCAAACCCTAAAATATCATTTTATTATAATAATCGTGAAAATTATCAGAAATTGCAATCTGATTGGAAATATGATGATGTTAATAAGGAAATTCTGGTCACAATGGTCAAAGAATTGAAAAGTATTCGTGAGTCTTTAAACGCAAATATAATACTGGTAATGAGCTGGTAAGAAAAAAGATTGATGATACTGCTGTATATATTGCTATATTACCGACTACAATCATTATAATATAATATTATAACATAAGTTACTCCATAAGTAACTCTAATTGCAATTATGTGAAAATTAATATAAATGAATGGTGGAGTTTTATATAGAAATGCATACAATGATAATATAGCGTATATTTATTATTATGGATACTTGCGCGCACAATCCTGTTCTCGAGTCTGCAAGATGATCTGATTTTAAGAATTATAGCATCCAATTTAATGCGTCATCAGCGTATAAACCGATATTATATTTATTATTAATAATGTTACTAAGTTAATACTAAGTTCGATATTTAATTATGTTTCAAATATATACGATTCGTAAGTAAGATTGGAAGAAATTAAAACACAATTTCAATAAAATTAGTCGCTAGAGAGCGCTTATGATCATTGGACTCGTTGGATTCATACGGACATGAGTGGACGAGCATCACAGCCAGTGAAAAAAGGGAAAGGTGAAAGATGAAAGTGAAAGAGCAGAGGCGGGTAGGTCGCGAGAAAATGAGGCGGCGAATAAAAACGGTTTTAAAGTTGTAATCTTTAGATGACGGTGTGGATAACGGATACGTGACATAGGGGAAACTTTAAGGAAGCTCAAGCTGGGAAGTCGAAGAGAGAAGGGTCGGAAAGGAGGAGAAAGAGATATCACATCTGATCCTACGGTCGCGTGAGTCCTCTTCCTCGTTTTCCCTCCGCTTCACTTGGCTGGCTGGCTGGTTGGTTGGACAGCTCGCTCGGGGCGAAAATCCAGTGCGCGTAAACCAACACACCGCGCGCCACTACAAACTCCATTCTACGGCATCCGCCGTTGCCTCCACTTGCCAGCCAGCCAGTTCGGGCTAACCACCTTCCTGCCTGCTAGCCTGTCTGTCTGCCTGCCTGCTTGTTACCTACCTACCGCAGTTACTACTACTAATACTACTACTACTATCTCCCGCTGTTGCTACGCGCATCACTACTACCAGCGTTGTTACTACCACATCAGCAACAGCCAGCCACCGCTGCTGCTACTGCCGGCATTGCTGCGGCTACAACCTACGAACACGTTTTATGAATGAAACCCACGTGCAAACCACGTGACTACTAGCCGTCACTGACCCTACGTATATAATGCCAACGATTGGGTTTACTTTATGACATAACACCTCGCGGCTCCTTCTTGTCAGTTAGTCGATGATCAACTTTTAATCGCGATACCTACTCTAATTGCGACGGACTCTTATATATATAAATCAAGTTGTAAATATCCAATTTCATGTAATTGAATTTTGTGTAATCATATATAAAGCATAAAAGTAAAACGATGTATATATATTACTTTTTTTATTTTATAAACATATATATATATATATATATATATATATATATATATGTTTATTTTAACAGTTTTGATATGCCTAACTTAAAAAATTAAGAATTAAGCGCGTTATAAGATTATTCGTACGGATATATCGTGTATCTGTGATAATTAATTAATTAATAAAATATAATAAATGATATCAATGATTAAACTTAATACTCTTAATCTGATAGAAATAATAAGTAAAGCAAAGATTTTAAATACTATAACTATAACTCGTAGCGAAATTTAGAGTTTCGCAATATTATAATTGTAGTTCTTTAACTTAATATACCATTAAAGCCGCGATTACATTCGGAAAATTCATATTCAAGACGTAAAATCCGTAATGCTCCATAATTGACTTTACGTACTATGCAACGTGTGAATTCTCCTATGATTTCTCCTGCTTCTCTCTCCGCGTCCGTCCCAGTTTCGTTATCTCCTGCTGCTAAATAGTCGATTCGCACGCAGCAGGGGTTGAAAATGGTAGGCGTAAAATTCATATTGCTTATCTCCGTCATTCATTTAAATCGTTAAAGATGAAATAAGATCATCTTATTTAAAAATAATCTAAATATTTTTAAATGTACTCTGTTTCAATAAAAAAGTCGAAAAATTTTGTTTAAAAAAATGTCTTTTTTTTATACTATGCCATTTCGCCGCATACACATATCATTTCAACCGCAAATTTATGGTCAATAAATTGGATCACAATAAATAGATTGAATAAATGTGATTATAGAGGAAACTACCTAATAGGAGATAAAACTGTATATTTGTTTTAGATGATACGTCGCATGTTGCAGCGCATTTATTCGATACGGTCGGAAAGACAGTACCTAAACCTGTAAAGAGTACAAAGGTGGCATCCATGGACTCTAGGGTTTTCGCGAAGCGACGCGGGCCATACGTGTTCCTGTCGGAGTCGCGCACCGAGAAGGAGGGAAGTCGATCCGTTCCGCGAATCCCGCGTGAGCGGACGGTCGCGAGAAAACGATGGACGAACGTCATGTACATCGAACGGTTGGGAAACAGGGGAGGGATGCTGGTGGGGGAGGGGAGAAAGAGTGAGAGTGAGAGGAAGAGTGAGATAGAGATGAGAAGGGGAAGAGAGAGAGAGAGAGAGAGA
>NJRQ01000582.1:85422-102248 GCA_003063805.1 Aphaenogaster ashmeadi
AGAGAGAGAGAGAGAGAGAGAGAAACGCTTCTACTTATAAAAAAGTACATATACTATCTAATGATTCTTTCGAAATCATGCAACTTTTGTATGTAATAATTTTTCATACAGTGAAAAGTTTACGACTAATTTAAGATGATCCAGTTATATTGTCCACCCTGTATATATGTAATTAAATTTTCTAATGCTATAGAAAAAACAAATGAATAAATATTTGATAGATATATTTTTATTCAATTATTGATTAATAGTAAGTCTGCGACAAAGCGTTTGCAAAGCGCAAGTTTGCAGACTGCAATTTTGCTCGAACAGCTGTTCAATTCCGATAAGCAAACTCTCTTATACAACCGCGACAATAACGACCATTTACGATGAGTCATCAGGTTCTTATAAGGTATTAGTTATACTTTCCCATTTGCATTGCCAAATATATATTTGATTTTGTTTTATATGCCACGTACAACTTAATTTTTAAAGAAAAAAAAATATATGTATATATATGTATATATATTTCTTTGGCGATGCAAATAGAAGAGTATAACTAATACCTTATAAGAACCTGGTGATTCATCGTAAATGGTCATTATTGTCGCGGTTGTATAAGAGAGTTTGCTTACCGCAGAATTGAACAGTTGTTCAAGCAAAACTGCGGTTTGCAAACTTGCGCTTTGCAAACGCTTTGTCGCAGACTTATTATTAATCGATAATTGAATGAAAATAGATCTACCAAATATTTACTGATTTGTTTTTTCTCTAGCATTAGAAAATTTATTTATACTACATTATTTAATCAACAGTTGCGATGTGACTAAAGATTCATCGGTACTATATCTTTTATTTGTGTTATGTCTACTGTATATATTCTTCATATTAAACCTCTCCTTATCTCCTATGCTCCCATCTATTTTTATAATTTATTCTGCTTTAATTCCAAGTTCTATAATATTCATTATTCATTTTCAATATTAGATCTTTTTTCTTAATCACCTATAAGTTCTACTTATAATTCTATAAAATGCTGCCCACTTTTCTTATTTCATTGTCAAATATTTTAAATAGTTCTCTTCTCTCTCTTTATACGCTGCATCTTTTATATTCTTTCTCACTTTATTTAATTACATATTTCTATTGATTTTGCTCGTATTTTTTATGTTATTTTATCTTACGTTTTTATATTCAGTACAACTGTTTTGATTTATTTTTTCAGATTATTAATTACATAGTGTATAATATAAACGGATGACTACATATGTTTTGCAATTCTATGAGATTATAATCTTTTTTGAGATTAGCTCTCGTAACAGATTTAGTTGTTGTTGTCTTATATTTAGTATGCATTTTTCTTCTTATACATTGTGTGTCATTGCTAACCGTAATATATATTTTATTAATTTTGTTGTAATTTTGTTTTAATAAAATTATTATTGTTATTGTTATCGTAATAATACCGCTACTCTCTCTCTCTCTCTCTCTCTCTCTCTCTCTCTCTCTCTCTCTCTCTTTCTCTACTATTACTATTATTATCAGTCTCAAGTATTCAGAGGCAATTACATCTTCCGCACAAAGTTTAGCATGAAAACATATAATTCGTACAATCTAATCTCCAAACTTTACTGTTTTCGATACAAATTTTAAGTAATTATTCCTACTTTGAAGTTAAGTTTCAATTTGTTTCATATTCATTTCACGTTTTAAATCGAACCGGTATTAATAGATAAACTAGTTAACGATTAAAAAGTCAATGCTATTATTTACGTGTATTTCCTATAGAAGTATTTACGTGTATTTCTCCCCTTTTAATTTTCCATCAATCCTCAGATAGCAAAGAGGAACCAAAAAGAATTATTTTTGAATTTCCGAATTATGAAATGAATTTTTTTTCCATCCCTCTATGTTTCTGTTCTAAAAACACTTTTAAAAGTTCAAAAAGAGTTCACTTTTACGTTACCAATTCTCAGCTCTTTTTCAGATATAATAGGAATTCTTTTTATACTCCATAAGAATTCGCAATGAAAGGAATTCTTTTTCAATTCATTTCGAACAGATTACGCTAATTCATAAAGAATTTAAAAAGGTGAATCCATTTTGACTTCATAACGATCACCTGTGCTATCTGGGTTTCTTTGTTTACGAATCTTAATTAGATCTTTCTTATACAAAAATACCTACCTTTTCTTATACAGAATATCTCCCTCGATGATTTTTTAAAATCAATTTCGACGCATGTGCATTTATATATTGCCCGCTTATATACTCGAGAGTATTTAAATAAGTGTATATTGAGTGTAAAGAGTTTTTGTTTTATATAACTTTTATATATGTTTGCCATAGTAAAAAAATCAATCATTTAGAGTTTTAATGAGTAATATATCGACTGTACGCGAGTTTGTCTTATTGTTAGTTCATATTAATTAAGAATTTCCGTGTCGTGTGTGTCTATTAAATGATCGTTTTTTGACAAAGATAGAAGAAACCGAGGGAAACATCTTCAACTAAAAATAATATCATTCAATTAGAAACTATAAATGCCATAAAAAAGATTTTCAGATTAGAAACTTCTTTTTAGGCAACTAACTAATGGATATTAAGCTCGCGGATATACAATCAAAAGAATTTAAATGAAAAACCGAAAAGAGCCAAAGCCGTTGTTGGGGCTAATAATGTGTTTAACTTTTTAGGCATTTAAATCGTTATATAACGCTTATTTTGATGTTTTTGTTCAGTGGCTTAGCCAGGGGGGGGGGATTAGGGGGATAAATCCTCTCCCTCCCCGAAATTTTAGAACCAAATATAAATATATGAAAATGAAAGGTTGAACGCCGAGAGAGAGAAATGAAATGGTTTTTATTAATAGTTATTAAATGGAAATTAAGAATTCTTAAAACCTACCTTAGGAATACAATGAGTGAAGTAAGACTTAATGGTTTGACACAAATGTACACTCACAAAAATTTGACTTCTTCGATTAACATAGAGGAGGCACTCGACAGATTATCTAAAAAACCTAGACGCATGCTTCTAGTTTAATATTGTTATCTTATTTAATTAAAAAAGTTATGAGAATTGTTCTGTGATTTTATTTTTTTTAAATCCCCTGAAATAAAATCCTGGCTACGCCCCTGTTTTTGTTGTATCTGAGACTAACGCATAGTTATAGTAATTTTGTATTATATCGTCAAGCAGCACTTTCCAAAAGAAGTTTCGCATCGAGCAGAAACGAATCACTTGCGATACATGGAAATACTTCGTATATCTCATTAAAACTTGTCGCGGGACCATTACGTGTTTTTTCGGACGCAGAATAGCGGAAAGAAGGGAAGTACGGATGATATATGTTGCGCAGTTTATGTAGCCACTAAGTATATGGCGCGGAATGGAATACATATATACGCTGTATATCTCCTTTATGGCAACCATTAACATATTTTTTACTGTACGTATTACCATACAATAGCGACGCAAATATTATAACTTATGGCCGTAAATTAAATGCACATAAAAGTAACCGAAAAAGACGAAACACTAACTAATGAGAACGAGCGGAAGAAAAAATTGATTATCGTAAACGTGATATTATTTGCAGTATTGAATATCTCGACAAGTCATACCGTATCTCGACATTATTTGATGCTACAGCTATAGCGGCGAGGAAACGCTCTCAATTTATCTTATCTTCTCGCGAGTCCAAATAAATAGTATTTCAAATAGAGTTCTGTAGGAGCGACGTAAAATAAATGATACGAAATGTAAATATCGTGGCAAAAGGCAAAAGTCTTCATCGCCGTTCAAATCCTTGATATATTTTATATTCCGCTTGCTGTTTAAAATAATCCCGTTTGACTACTTTCACTTTACGATCACAATGAAAATCCGCGTGTTGTGCGAAGTATAGTGTAGATTGCGAGGAGTCGAATGGGATATGGCCCTGGCCCTAATGCCGTTTCTTTTGCGTCAACGTGCATTACATTAACGTTAAAAATTTTTACTCAACTTCTGGAAACATAAAAATTGTCCAAGACAGTTGATCGACATATCGTGATAAATCGCGCCACGTTTGCAGATTCTGAAAAACAGATGCTCGAAATAATTTCAAGTCTCCCGATTCAGTTGCTTTATAATGCACTTTCATCAAGGATGACGCCAGTAAATCAAATTTTATTCGGGCACAAACGACGGTGTGATTTATTCGCCTCGATTACCGTAAATTGTATGGTGATCGATCGAATAAGTAAACGAGTTGCAATGAACTTATTCGATGGAACGTGTGATTCAGTTTGTTCGAGAGTCATTTCTGCGAAAGCTGCATTCCAAATCGATCGATCGTAAAATATTGTAGATTTATTTGCCAATTTAATTAACTTACGGAACATTAAATACAGAGTTACAACACAACTCACGCATTGATTGTCTCAGACATATATGTTTCACATACTCACGTTTTACGCAAGTGATTTATTTTCCATAATCTATTATTGACGTGATACAAGATGTAGTGTCCTAGTATATACAGGATGTTTAAAAAAAGTGTCACATATTTTGAGAACAGGTAGTACTCATCAAAACAAGAAGAAAATATCGAGTAAACATGGGTCCTAAATCAAATATTTCTTAAGATATGGGCCAGTCTTTATCATATATTATACATAGAGGGTGCTCTATGTGCTTCCCATTCATTGTCATACATTTAAAATAAAAAATTACACATTCCTGCAACGTTTTTACGTCGTCGATGGATGTTAAATACACCAAGGTCTTCAAATGATAAACATTGCCCTCTTCTTATATAAGTTGTGTTATCTCTGCAGTGCAGTAAGGTTTGACCGTTAGTCATTATCAGGTATTGGTGTTGGAAGTACTACTACGAGGTTCTTGTAAGCAGAGAGTAGTATATTTTTGTCATTCTGTGCACTTTAAACAGTAATGGAAGCTTATTATTCCGCAAAAATGGCAGAACACCTCCTATAGTATACAATAAAGAGTGACTCATATCTTAAGAAACATTTGATTTAGGACCCATATTTACTCGACATTTTCTTCTTGTTTTGATGAGTACTACCTGCTCTCAAAATATGTGACACTTTTTTTTAAACACCCTGTATGTTAAAAAGAAAAGTCATCGCGTTATTGCATTATGTATGCAAGTTTATACATGGTGAGCACTACAATCATAATTGTATGTATCGAGACGTCGAGACCCAGTACTTATATAATCTCACATTTCGCAAATCTTGCAACTTTTTGTCAGCTGAATGCGCAAGTAATTCAACTTAATTGCAATTAATTGAAACAAGATGAGGCGGCCGAGAATGGTGGCATGGTGTGTTATGACTTGCCTAGCCGGCTTGGAACTCGATAACTTGCCTCGTAACCCAGATACTTACGCATCCTGCTTACGGACTTCCGTGAACGTGTACGTGTACATATACGATTGCACACGTACGGCAGAAGAACGTGTGAGTTCTGTCGAATTGAATTTGCATCTTTAACTATCTATTTTAGTATCAGTTTGACCTCGTATGCTGTTATAATTTTTTCGCGCGCACAACCGATTCATCAGTTTTTATTCTGTTCAACACTCAGTTAAGCTATACATAAATATTATAAAAATGCAGCTATTATTTTAAAATGCGTTACCTATGTAACTTTATGTAAAATACAAATTCGATCATTTGTTAGAAAATTGAGCAGAAGTAGACTGCAAGTTAGTAATCTTATAATGATATCGAGTTACATGTCCAATATTTTCAATGTCATCATCCTTAATGCGATTGTTTGATCGAAACTCAATACTATCAAAGAAATGATCAAAGAAATTCCGCCAGGAAACTGCGGATGAACAATCCATTATGAAATGTCTGGTTTGCGGAACACATAAAATATATAGTTGCATCTAGATTAAATATACTGAAAATATATTTTCAGACGTTTTCATATCTGATAATCATAATTCTTTCATATTCTTTTCATTATTGAACCATTACGGTCTACTTAGAGGTAATAATAATTTTAAAAATATAGTTATTTGTTAATAAACATCTCTCTCTCTCTCTCTCTCTCTCTCTCTCTCTCTATCTCTCTCTCTCTCTCTCTCTCTCTCTCTTTTCACATAATTCGCGATGCAAATTTTTTTATAAATAACTCTTTAGTTTAATTTAATTAAACTAAAGTTATTTAATTAATAAAAATAAAATTAAAATTAAAATAATAATGAAATTAAATTAAATTAACTTTAGTATAATTTTCAGAATAAAATAATTGTTTAGACTTGGATTTATGTTGAATGCATAAATATTATAAAGTGATCCTCTCAATATGTAAGTGAGGAATCAGTACGCTCGAGACTTTGGAATATAAAATTCGTTTGCCAAATGCGATATCGATTTCCAAGTGTGTTCTCATCAGTGACCTCTCACGATGAAATATCGATGTTTCTTGGACCGTGCGCAAGACATTCTTGATTCGAGTATATAAGAGATACATCGGTCTTTTTCCACCTTTTCTTTATGCTCCTATTCTTCGTTTTTCAAATAAGAATCGACAATGCTCGTAGTTGCGCACAATAAAGCAGCATGATAAAAGCATTTTTGTTTCTCTCAGACTATACGAAAGAACGATATACTTTCTGCTTATATCCTACAACGCATTAAAACGGAAACATCGGAGAAATTCCAGATAATGCCCAATAGTAAATTAAGATATAATAACTTTCGTGAAAGTTGTACGATGGTGAAGCAGTGGAAGAGGTGGAATACGAGGAGGTAGAGAACTCTATTAACTTTTATTTCTCCGAGAAAGTAACTTCTCTCATCCTCCTCCTCCTCCTTCACCTCCTCATCTTTCCCCTTCCCCCTCCTCCCCTCCACCTCCATCTCCACCTCCATTTCCAGTCCTTCTCTTCCTCCTCTTCCTCCTATGTTTCTGTTTCCACCAGCAGCACCTCCATCCTCTCTCTCTCTCTCTCTCTCTCTCTCTCTCTCTCTCTCTCTCTCTCTCTCTCTCTCTCTCTCTCTCTCTCTCTCTCTCTCTCTCTCCTGTCTCTTATACACATCTAGATGTGTATAAGAGACAGCTATCACTCCTTGCCTCCCGTTCCCATCGTTGGTTTCTTCTCCACCCCGCACTCACCGCTTCTTCTCGTCGTTGCTCGATCGGCCGCCCTTCCACTCTCATTCTACCCCTACCCCTACTCCAGTCTCAGCCCCGGCCTCAGCCCCGCCAACTTCTCCCGACAGTGAAACTTTGTAAAGCGACTTAGTCAAAGTTTAATAAATTCCTTCGAGGAAGTTTCAAAGCGGTTCTACGCGGGATTGCAAATGATTACGTTTCGTCGTGCTAGAGAATATGCGAAGATGGGAGAAATCGATATGTAGGACGGACAGAAACAAACAAATAGACGGAAAGGACACAATGATAGTATAATTGTGAGAATAGGGATATTTTAAGTTATATTGATTATTGGATGCGAATCGAAAAATGTGTTGCGTTGATTAGATTCAACCTCACAGCAACAGATGATCGCAGGTGGCATCATCACAAAGGGAACTGAATTACAGTTTTAAAGAAATGATGATTGCGTTCATATTAAAATTATAATAACTCTTTAATATCTACGTTATATGTCTTCACTACTTCCATTGATATCATCTCCTTAATGATCATCCAATTTTTAAATGATCTTCCCCGAGTTTCGAACGATGGATCGATTTATCTCAACTTCTGCAGCGCGCTACAAAGAGAAATCCTCGACTCGACGAACGTACAATCTCGTAATTTAGTTTAATGTTCCCGTGGATTGCGCGAGCAAAGTTGCGATAGGTCAATCGATGTCGCAAGGCTGCTAGTCACGTATTCCTCTTTTGTGACGAATATCGAGATATGATGTATCACGGGAACATCTTTTACGAGATAGTCCGCCTATCTTCGATTCCTCCTCTTTTGTCGCATGTAACTCGAAGGTAAATCGATAAGGGACTATATCGCGTTACGTCGACGAAGCGTGTATAATTCCGAAAGCGGAACGGGAGGAGGAAGTAATACCGCACCGCACCGCGCCGCGCCGCGCCGCACCGCGCATCGCTCGCGAAGAAACAAAAAGACGGATTCGTACTTTATGCATGAAAGAGAAGTCTATTGCGTCGGGCGAAGGAACGAACAAGGACAAGGAGAGAGGCTCGCTGCATAACGAACACAGTCGACTCGGTAGTGGTGACCAGAAAATGGCCGCCACGACGCAAACAAATGAGCAAGTCTGACCATTCCCATGGCAACAATCTCAATCAGATAGGAACTAGCGGAGCAGAGAACAGAGAACGCGCTGGATAATATATTCGATACAGGTAATATATAGCGCTCCAGATACAATATTTATGTCCCGGCGTATTTCACTAGCAGCCCATTATTCATTCGCTCGTACTGAATAAGCATTAATATCATAGAGCTCATGCTTCGTACCGCGCAGGATCTTTTTCAATCCTACTCTCACTCCTGTTTCTACTCTCCCGTCCCCTTCCACCTCGTTCGTGGTGTGTCCTGTGACACGATCGTAATGATCACCAGTATACGGGAAATCAAAAACGTTTAGATTCATATATATATATATTTTTTTTCATTTTATTCCGGTCAAAGGTTATTCGGTGCTTAATACTACCTTCGCCATCGATGACTCGCAGAGTTGGCAGCAAATCGAAGGAGGGAGAACGAACAGTACGAGAAACCGGTTATCATTGTTACAGCGTCGTCGCTACCACGAGTCACGGTCGACTACGAATATTCGAGATGCCGACGTCGTCACGAGCTTAACTCTTTATTGTAATAATATATACAAACGTATTATTATTTTGAAAACTTTCCCCCGTTTGTTTAAACGAATAAAATCTGGAAAGAAGAAGACAGGATAATTTGGGTGGAGGTGAAACGTCAAATCGGACTTGCGATCAAATTCGTACCTCCATACGAAGACAAACTGTTTGTCTATTTTAAGGCCGAATGAAATATTTATGAAGTATAAAGCAGTCAACGTCGGAGTAGTCCGCAACGTCGACTAAAGTACTATCGCCTGATGAAATCTGAGATTATTGTAATGCTTGGCATTGATATTTTTTACTGTTGGAATTAATAATTAATTGTATTTATTATTGTGCGGTCTCTACAATGTAGAGTACCGTCATTAAATTCCAATTTACAGCGTGCAATTATAATTAAACTAGCATAATGCGTTACTCAACGTCAACAATCCTATATGAAACGTTTCTCAGTATTTGATGATGTATACGCGTAACGGTAGATTGCGATTTCGAGGTCAAATGTCAGACTTGGGTCCGCAACCCGTTAAGACATCTGTATATCTTCAAAAATGATATTATCTATTGCATGTATTCATAGAATATCTGTTCATGTAATATGCGGTTTGTAACAGATTCATAATAAAAAGCGTTTTTAAACAGATTAGCATTATTAGTATTATTTAAAAAAATAAATAACGAACATAATCAAATGTATACAGAGGCGTAGCCAGGATTTTATTTCGGGGAGGGGATTTTTAAGAAAATAAAATCACAGAACAACTCATAACTTTTTTAATTAAATAAGATAACAATATTAAATTAGAAGCGTGCGTCTAGGTTTTTTTAGATAATCTGTCGAGTACCTCCTCTATGTTAATCGAAAAAGTCACATTTTTGTGAATGTACATTTGTGTCAAACCGTTAAGCCTTACTTCACTCATTGTATTCCTGAGGTAGGTTTTAAGAATTCTTAATTTTTATTAATAATAACCATTTCATTTCTCTTTCATTTCGCTTTCAATCTTCTATTTTCATATAATTCATATTTGGTTCCAAAATTTCGGGGGGGGGGGGTTATCCCTCTAATCCCCCCCCCCTGGCTACGCCACTGAATGTATAACTGTGACAAACAAAAAATTCAGTAACTGTTCTTTTAAAAGCGAAAGAAGAAAGATTTGATATATAAATTTTAATATATAAAAAAACAGAACGTTATTCGATGATACTTTTCTTCGTGTTACGTTTTAAATGCTCTAATTAAAGCGAACAGATTGGGTTTATGAGTTTTTGTTAATTAAAACCGAAAAAGCTATTGTGCGCAGGTATACAACAATCAATGGCGCGCGCGAAAGCATCTTTTTCTTTTCGTCCTTCCTGCTTATTAAAATTATAAATGTAAATACGAGCATCTGAAATATAAATGGAAAAAATCTACAGTTCCATCCACAAGCATTAGGTGTTCTTATTCGAATAGCGTTTTGTATTGTCAGACATATTAATTCCTACTATTCTTTTATTCGTTTTATTTATTATTATTATGCATACCTCAACTAAATAACTAAAGAACAAAGTATTGTACATAAGGAAGAAAATATAAGGATGAATAAGTTTCAAATGAACAAGATATTATTTAATGCTTATTCACACGACATTATGCGAAATAATATTTCGAATTTTTAACTCGTAAACTTTTTGAAAAAAAAAATGAAAAAGACATATCGATATCACACGTCCGGATAATATCGGATAATACCGAATATGAATGAGAGTTTCGTGCATAAGCTACCGGAGGAGCCGCGGGTTTAGCTCGAATCTACCCTTCCCTTTCATTACGCTGTTTTATATCCGCCATGTTTGTTTTTATTGCATACTCATTGTTGCTTTTCTCTTTGCTTTATGGCCCTGTAAATATAAACTAATAAATGTATTCCTTGATGATGATATAATGTTCATATATCAATTCTTTTCCTTTATTATATTTATACTGTTTGCCACGAAGTAGAGAGGAGAAGTAAGTTTGTTAAAATTAAAATTAGTTTATGATTGATATTGCGCTCAATGAGAATAAAGTGTAATTAGACGTTCCACGCTTAACGTAGAATTATGATAAAAGATGCGTATAAACTTGGATGCAACAATAATTTTAGGAATTTCTCAATTTCTTTAAATAAAAATGCATTATCTGCAGTATATATAAATTATGCTACATTGAAGATATATCTATATTTATAATGTAAATATATTTTCGCAATTATGTGTAACTCAATTATGTGCTATAATTTAATAAAATTGATTACGATAGAGTCATGTTGCGCTATAGGTATATGTAACGGTACCCAGATAACACACGATATTCAAAGAATGTCCATAGGATGTTCTAAGAACATTGTAACGTTCTTAGAATGTTCTATGGACATTTTTAGAAGGTTTGTGCTATCTGGGTATATATGTAATAGTTTCTATAGTATTTTTATCTATAAACAATATCACGGTTATATATTTGCACGGTTATTATATTTTCCATGATGCTTTGAAATGCTAGTGAAATGCAAGTGGCATCGAAATGCTAAGAACATGTATATATGTATATATGGGACGTTCCACCTCAAGTGGGACAAGCACCTCGGCAAAATTTATGAAGTCGAAATAAGACGTTTGAGGGCTTAAAATTTTCGTTTTTATGTGTAGTTTAAGAAAAAACGCGGCCTTTTGAAAAATTCAAAATGGCCGCTCCAATATAGCTACTGGAGTAGATGAAAATTCATTCGATTTGCATGAAAATCGGTATCTCGGGGTTTTTCAGGTCGCTTATGAAGAATCCGTAGTCAGAATCTGAAAAATTAAAATGACGGATTCGCCGGAAAGTGGACATGCATTTGTTTCTGTTAAAGATAAAAGATTGGAAGTAAGGAGGTATTCCTCTTTCAATTATTCAGTACTAGAATAATGATAAAAATAAAAACGAAAAATATTTAAAAAATTGAAAACTAAATCATCAGCGATCTGGAAAACTCCCACATATCTATTTTCATGAGAAAAAAATAAATTTTATTGTCTGTTAATAATTTTTTGTTGTCGATCAATAAATACCATTGAAAAGAATTATTTTTGGACATGATTATTAACCTAAGTATTCCAGTTAATTTTTCATCCATTACAGCCGCCATATTGGATCCGCTATTTTGATTTTTCAGAT
The DNA here is from genome assembly GCA_003063805.1 of Aphaenogaster ashmeadi. Lineage (NCBI taxonomy): Eukaryota > Metazoa > Arthropoda > Insecta > Hymenoptera > Formicidae > Aphaenogaster > Aphaenogaster ashmeadi. The sequence continues at coordinate 97,402 of NJRQ01000582.1, forward strand.
TCTGACTACGGATTTTTCATAAGCGACTGAATGAATCTTTATCTACTCCAGCAGCTATATTGGAGCGGCTATTTCAAATTTTTCAAAAGGCCGCGTTTTTTCTTAAACTACACATGAAAACTTTAAGAAAATTTTAAGCCCACGTCTTATTTCGACTTTATAAATTTTGCCGAGGCGCTTGTCCCACTTGACGTGGAACGTCCCATATATTATTTGCAGAGTGAATTTAATAAAATCTGTATTAAAAATATTGGAAAAAATATGTGTGTAGGTGTATTAATTGTAAATATAATACACAATAAAACTGTACTTGGCGCTTTCACACTATATGTTTCCAGTCTTTACAGTTTTAAATTCTTTCACCAAATTTCAAAATTTGTCTATTTTCTTTTATAATTTATACAAAGAGGAATGAGGTCTCATAAAAAAGATCTTACAAAAGTAAAAAAGTACGCCAAACATAAAACGCATTCAAAGGTGTATGTAACGTTATGTAAAAAATTAACTGTTCATAAATGGATATGAAATCTATTTAATTTGCCAAGTACTATTGATACATTTAACTCTTAAAAACACTTTTGAAAATATTACAGTATAAAATGCATTTAAAATCAAAGTAAAGCATAAAACAAAAACTTACCGTGTCCGGGTTAAAACACAATGTCTTATGCAATATGCGCATTATGTGCATTAATAAAAAGATATATGTATATAAAAGTTATTAATTGATAAGAAGGTAATGTCTCATTACTGCTCAATAATTAATAATTTCAACTCAAAATTTACGAATTATTATCAGAACATGTGAAAGAAGTAAGCATGTTTCATCAAAAATTTCATCTTAAAACTTATTTTCTTAAAAATTCAGAAAGAATGATAAACATTTTTGAGTGTATTACATATGTGATATCCAGCTAAAGTTTTCAATTGTTACTGGACAATTTTTATAGTATTTGACATTTCTCTTGACGCTCAAAATAAGAAAAATGTTTATCTTCTTAAACCGTTAATTCATATTTGTCAAACTGTAAAAGTTTAGAAATACTAATCTTAAAAAAAACGTTTACTATATCCAACGTGGGCTACTAAAATTAATTATATAATAATTAGATTACTTAACAGTTTAATACCTCTAAAATATTAATTATTATATTAATTATTATCTCATTGCATAATTTACTTGCATCTGTAATACATATTACATTTTAAATGACACATTTGTTATGTTAACACCAAGAACCTCTTTTATTTTCATTTCTATTATCTTTGACACACGAGACATGTAAGCATACTAATATTTATTCATTTTATACAAATTGACTTCGTTTATCACTTGACAAAATTTTTTCCTCAGCTTAAATAAATGATTGTTCTGTTAAATTATCATCACTTAAGATGTTCTTGTTGCGCCGATGAGGGACTTATGTTGTGAGATTCGATTGGGTATGGTCTCTTTCTTTTAGATCTTTTATGTATTTATATCTGTAATTTTACTATCGCAATGGTACCATTATAATTGAGCGATTATTTTCAGTATTTACTTGATAAGGACCCAAACCGAGGGTCGAAACGTCGTAACGTTTTCCATACCACACCTTTGCTAGTTGTTGTCGATAATAAAGACTACTGTTAATTATTCACTGGCGGATTATCTATTATTTCTTAATATATTTTACTTTTTCTCGTTACATTTTTAGATTATAATTTTGATAAAACATATTACAGATGTGTGTGAGTGCTTGTGTGACCTGCAATATACAGAGTAGAGCACTTAACATTATGATCTAAATTATCTCTGCTATGCGTGCAGTTATCGAAAAATATTTTCAACAATAGTTTCTCCGAAAGACATAATGCACGTAACAAATTTTTTATAACATGTTTTCTATACGATTTTAACGTCACCGACATTTTTTAAAATGGAATTCAATCTTTTTTTTAATTATGTCTTCAATGATTAAATATCAAGAATGGTATGATACCCAAAGTGTACCTGCGGAGGTTGTCCAAATGGATTTATACCACTTTTGTGTATGTATGTACAGGGTGTCTCATTTTAACTTAGACACCAAAATATCTCGAAAGCAATGGATTTTAGAAAAAAAATGTTTCAGACAAAAATTGTAGGGTTTAAAAAGACGCATTTAACGGTATTAGTTTGACCATATGTTGCCAAAATCAGGTTAAGGTCAACTTAATTTTTTAAAATGGAATCACGTGATTTTTTTATATGATATAATAATTCCTCCAGTTGTTTGACATATAAAAGTATTAAGGTAAAGTTATAAAAAAAATCAATAATTTACGAGATATTTTATATTTTATTCTGATATATTTTGACATGAAATATAAAATATCTCGTAAACTATTAATTTTTTGACAATTGTACCTTACTACTTTTATGCGTAGAATAGTGGGACGAATAAATTTATGTGAGGAAAACACAAAAAAATATCTATATATAATTGCATATTGCAAAATTGCATAATTTTCTTGAAAAACAACCATGTGTTTTCCTCACATCGATAGTTTCGGAGAAAGTCGACTGTATCATTTAAAACGAAACACCCTGTATATGTATATGTGTGCATGTGTGCGTACGCATACGTGTGTACGTGGGCGGGTGTTGGGTAACGCTAATGCTGGCGATACTTAATATTGAAGACACATAACTTAGGAAGTTCTCATTAAAAAAAGGTTTATAATAGTTATAAACCTTTCAAAAATGTCTTAACACACATTGGCTACAAGAACATCCGATAAAAAATTGTGGCGTCTATTTAAAAATATATAAGGTAACTTTTAGCTGATCTTCGAAAAACTACCTAAGCTCAAATCAATAGCACCTTATATCCTCCTTAAAAACCCTGCAACTTTTATTTAAAACTTTTTTTTTAATCTCAGTATCTTTGGTCAGAAAATGGAAACGGATTATTTAAAATAGGCCCCCTGTATACGTTATTCTGTATATATTATGTAATATATATAATTTTTAAATGTTATTGCATTACAAAGATATCGTAATTAATTAATCAAAAATACTAAATTGTATTGAACTTATATTAAATAAGTTGAATTTTATCTCATTTTAGTATTAAAACACGTTGCATTTGGATTATTGATCATAGATATTAATATCGCAAATGCATATATAACAGCAAAGCATAACTCTTGCATTGTAGCGGTAATACACACGTAATCTTATAATGGCATATAATATGTTTAAGTGCTTCATTAATGTTTTATGGGTGAATTAAAAACATTGAGGAACATTATGCAAACATGGTTCGTATAAAAAGCATATAATATACATTAAATGAATTGAAAATAGAGAAATGTAATTGGCTTTAAAATGCTAAAAGGGTATATATACATATTTTTCGCAAAATAATGTAATAAAATACGTATTCAATATGTAATAGGGAATAATATACATATTTTTCTTACAAAATAATATATTTATTACATTAATTACATTTTACGCTGTTATATGTTTAAACTTTCTATACGTATGCGCACATGTGTGTATCTGTTCTTTTTTCTTATAAGAATTTAAATTTCTATTCTTTTATAATTTCTAAAAGCAAATCATATCGCAGAATTTTATAAAAGTAAAAAAAATATATCAAGTATGTAAAAGATGTATCTAAACTTCTATGCAATTAAGAGTTTTAAAAATGTTTTTGAATTTTTAAAGCATATATAAAAATGTTTTAACAAAAATGTTATTAAAATAATATTCTTCAAAATATTTTCAATAATAATATACAATGCATAAAATACAAGTTGTGAAACTGTGTATCTTATTGTTAATGAGATCAGAGCACATCAAATTTTATATTGCACTTTAGTGTTAAGCTCGTTTTATGCCGTTAATTTGCGTGAAGTAGTAAATTTTCTTCTAAACTGCACATCTCGTATAAAAAATATGATATTTAAGCTGAAAGAGTTTTAAATAGTTTAGCACCAATTATAAATTAATAAAATATAAATAAATATTTGGCTATTTACAGTGATCTCATAATTGGTTTTGAACAATTAATTATGTTTATCAATGTTTAATAATATAAAAAAATTTTTTGCATATAAATAGACTATTTTTTAATAAATCTTTCGAAAATATTTCTGAGAATATTATTTTAATAAAAAGTTAAAAATCTTTTTTATATATGTGTCTTAAAGTTAGAAATTATTATTATAAATTATTATAATTATTTTTTTAAACTTTGCATTTAATGTCATTTTTTATGTATTTGGCGTATTTTTTTTGTAAAGATTTTTTAATTTCTATAATAGATATATCAAAGAAATACATTTGTTCTTATAGAAACGTAGACATGTGGAAAATACGAATTTCATCTCAAATAACCAAATTTCGATGTGGTTACAGCAGAATTATCTGAACATTGATTAACTGAATATTAGATTATCTGAATTATTTTATTGTAAAAAGCGAAACTAAATATTACATATGTATTTCAGTTTACATAAACCCGTTTTAGCGTATGTTACTCATATGTTTAACATGTTCTTTATTCTTATGTCAATCATCTGAATTCTATAAACGTGAAAAAATATCGATAAAACATAAATGTTACCTCTTATAGTTAGGAACATCTTCAATCATCCTGAAACATTCATTGTTTTAAAAATAAACCTTAGATGGTATGAAACATAGACGTCTGCCTAGCTGGCCCTCCCACTTAACTCTCATAGAATGAAAAAATTATATAATAATGCGCTATTTATGCGCTTTCTAAATCCACAAGCAAAAATTTTTGCGCTCATTTCGTTTAGCTACAAAAAATGTTCTTTTATGGGGGGGCTGAATAGGCTGCCAGTGAGCC
>NJRQ01000583.1:0-20465 GCA_003063805.1 Aphaenogaster ashmeadi
TAAGCGGAACGAGCGTATCGCCAATCACAGGACCGTTCTGATAGAGCCGGACCAGCGGCTCTATCAGAACGGTCCTGTGATTGGCAATACGCTCGTTCCGCTTACGCGTAATCCGTTCCATGGGACGCCAGCCTTAAAGCTTACTACACCCTATTGTAGATCCAGGCTTATATAGAACTCTATCCGCTATATGTAAACGTCTAGAATCTCCCAATGCTGCTCCGCGTCTATAATGTTTGTATCCACAGCTTCTATATAATAACAGAAGGCTGTGTTTGTATCTTTTATTCTTCGCCACCTGCGCGAGAAGGCGAATCGATCGACACAATCTGCTCGTCTACTCCACCTACTCCACGTGGCCGCGTTTGACGGAGACACTAGCTGCGTATACACGAATATGAGATTGGGGAGAGAGAAAAGGAGATCAATTAGGTATTTATAATACACGTATTAATATTTACCGCCGCTTCGCTCGTCGTGCCTCGGCGAAGCGGTATTCATACAAACGTATCGACGTGAATTCGGCGAACTTTCCTCTCGCATTGCTCCTCTCCTTAGAGGTTAGCGTCTCGCGATCGACTTTTCGTTGCGCCCGCCGACGATCCACAAGCTTGATAGATCGATTGTTTCTCAAGGTTGTTGTAAAAGATAACCGGGAAACGCGCAGCTCCTTTCCTTCCCCCTGCCCTCAAGATGACGAAGAAACGCAAAAACGTCGGAGTGACTGCGAAAATGACGGAACCGTTGCTGACGGTGCCGACGCCGACGCCGAGGATCTCCAAACGCACCGCGCCGGTACCTTCCGTTGCTGCTCAATCGAAGTACGTCAAGCTGCTGCGAATCATAGAGCTGCTGGGACGCGACCTTAAACTTTTCTACACCGGCAATAATGTTCAGAAGACGTTGCCTAAGGTCGAACGTGACATCGCGACGGCGCGTTCTCTAATTCAACAGTGCCTTGCCGAGGCTGCGAAAAACGCCAAGAAAGCGTGTTAATACATTCGCAGCCGCTGACGTAATTTTACGTTATTTTATATTTATAGGGATGCAGATGACTTTATGATTCGTATTTATGATTACAGCAATTATCTAACAATAAATGGATTTCAAATTTAAAAAAAAAATAAACTTCAAAAAAGAAATATACAAAAGAGAAATATATGAAAGAGATATTAAATTTTATTTTTATGTGAAAGTATTTCATTATTTTAAAAAATATGTTTCATAAATTTTTTAATATATTTAAATAATAATAAGATTTTTTAATATACCTATTTAATAAAGTTTTTTTGAATTTTAATATTCTCATATTTATAAAATTGAAATTTTTTCTATTTAGATTTGTAACGTGAAAATTTCTTTCAATTTTAACCAACAAGTGGTTACAAGCATGATATTATGAAGCAATCATTTTCATTTTAATGCCAGAACCTTGCGACATCCAGCTACAGGTCGCGCGTTAAAATCGCCGGCTGCGAATGTGTTAATAACGCTGCGTGCTTTCCTGATAATTACGCGACGTCGCTCGCGTAGAAAACTCCTAATATCACGATGCAAATGTATACCTTTAAGATAGTACTTATTGCATTGTGTGGAAGATTGTATTGTCAACAGTATTCCTTGTACCTCGAAAATTGACCCACATAGACCCCACTCAAAGTTCTTGGCGGCATGCGTCATGCTAGAAGTACAGCGGTAGCTTTAGAACTTTTTTCTAAGCTATTCAGCTTTGATTATATTTTTCTTGTACTTTGTGGGTATGAAATTGTCAACCTCTTAAACGATTTATGGTAAAGAGGGTCAGAATTGGACCCAAGAACCCACTGTCAAGGCAGGTAGTTAACTATTGTTACATGGAACCACATGACATCTCTATTGCTAAGCTATTCAATGTCCCTGAATACCAAGAATCCGAGAAATCCAAACTACCGTGTGTTCATATATTTAAGCAAATATTCCAAATATTTTCTACATAAGTCTACATTTGGGGGCGTTATATAGCTCAGCAGTAGAGCAATCAAAGTCAGCAGTTAAATAAATAATTGTACTGCCACCTTGCATGTTATAAGGAATTTTGAGTGGAAAGATATTCCAGTGTGATAGGAACAAAAGTCAGATAAAAACAAATTCAAAGTGATTTTGTAATGTGTTATTACTAGATAAAGAATGAGCTAAAGTGATAATGGTAACAGATTCTAATGAAATCTAACGGCATAGTAAGAATATTTTTATCTCGATTTAACTAAAGAATTAAATAATGTTCCTTTTTTTAAACAGATGAATATATATGGATGAATGATAATATTAAGTGGAAGAATCAGAGAGATCTCTTTTATGTAAAACAGATTATTAAATACTGCCAAAAAGCAGTACTATAACAGTGATATTTTTTAATTATTTATTTTAAGTTTGATTTGTAATAGGCTATTTTAACTAGTATGAGGAATTTATGATCTCTTTTCTCTGATTTTTCTTAATAACATTTATTTATTGACTTAAAATAATACAATTTGCAGAGTCATATATTTAAAGTTTTAACATATATATAACACACAATTATAGTACAAATACTACAAATAGTACAAACATAGATACAGGATATCTATTATTCCTAATTATATAACAATAATTTTATAGAAGAATTTTTATATAATCTGCCATATGTATGCAATTATTTTCATCGTTACTTAAATTATCTTACTATGTAATATTGCGTGAGGCCGTAAGATAAATGTAAGAGAAATACCAAACAAGAGTACAAATGTGTTCCTGCACTTGAATATTGTGTAAAATCTATAACCAAATAAAAATTTTTCTATTAAAAAAGAGAACAGAGTTGTGTTTAAGCGCCCATTGAGACTCGCATCTTTTTTTCAGTTTGTGATTCATATTCATGTTGGATATATTCTCGTTTTTTTTCTTTGTGTAGCTTTTCGCCATATATTTACTTCACAATCGATATGCTGTTTTCAATTCTTTGCATACGTGATCATCTATCAATTGTAACAAAAGCACGATCGCTATTTTGTAAGTTTATTATGTAATCGTTCTTATAGAACTTAAATTAATTATTTATTATATCATTTTATGACGTAACTCTAAATTATGCCGAAATTCTTTTTGTTGCAGATAATTGACGGGAACAAATGGCAGAAGGCGAGATACATGTGCGTACTCTGTCTACATTCAACACGACATTTCCAGCAGACACTGTTGAATGGTGCCCTGTAGAGCCATATCGAAATATATTAGCGTGTGGAACGTATGAATTAATTAAAAATGAACCTAATACAAAAGCACATATGCACAAACAGGGACAAATCTTCTTGTTCCGTATAATAGATGGTGGAAACTTAGAACAGTTGCAACAAATAAGCACCTCAGCAGTGTTGGATATAAAATGGTTGCACGTCTTAGATATCATAGAAACTCGAGTAATACTCGCCGTTGCCGATTCTACGGCATACTTACAAATTTATCAGCTAATAGACGACGGAAAAAAAGTAGAATTGAAATTTATCACTAAATTAAAAGTCAATGACGGCGAGAATGTCATGGCGTTATCACTGGATTGGTCCAGAGAAAGATACTCTGCCTCAAATCCTATCACTAATACAAATATTATCGTGAGCGATAGTGCGGGGCAAATTTCCCATTTTACGTGGCATCAAACGGGTGATTTGACGAGAGACTTTACGTGGCCCGCGCATAAGTTCGAGGCATGGGTTGCCGCCTTCGATTATTGCAATCCACTCATTTTTTATTCTGGTACGACGGTATGCAATATAATTTAGATGAAAACGCATCTATATTGGATTTTACTTAATTCGTAAATAATCTTTCTGAATTATAAGTAAGAGTAATTGGCAGATTTTCTGTGAACTAATGTATCGTCAATTTCAGGAGGCGATGATCATAGATTTCTATGTTTCGATAGCAGGACAGGAACTCGTCCAGTAGTTCAAAGTAAGGAGCATACTGCCGGCGTTACCAGCATCCGTAGCAACGTCAGAAAAACATCTTTGCTCGCAACCGGAAGGTAACAAATCTTCGGTAATCGCTCTGCGTTTTTCACAAAGAATGATTAAGGATGTTTGGGTTGTACAATACTAGTTAAAAGTTATTAAAATTTATAAAAACTGCAATTTTCTTAGATTTATATCGCCTGGATCATGAAATAAATAAATAAATTTGCATTACATGAGGAATTAAACTATCATAAAATAACATGATTTTTGACTTCTTCAAGAAAGGAAATATTTGAAATTAATATTTTTCATAATCGACGACAAAAAGTTTTGGTCGAATATGTTTTGAAATCAACTTCAAGGCGCTGAGGCTAAAGGCCATTGCACGTAAAAAAGTTTTAGTCGTAATCGTAAGGTCGTAAGCAAATTGATCAATCACAGTCAAACATTTTTATTATATTGTGAGAATGGTTGACTGCGATTGGTCGATTTGCTTACAGCCTTACAATTACGATTAAAAACTTTTTACGTGCAATGGCCTTAAGGCTGCATTCCGATATTGAAAATCTATAGTGCACGTAACGTATACTATAGATTTTCAGCACTTCTATGAATATCAGAACGCAGCCTAAAATGGCCTATGCAATTGATCATATTTTGCTGCAGTTTTAGGTAAATAACTTTCAAACTAGTAAGTCAATTCCCAAAACTTTGGCACAAATATTTATTAGGATTTTATTAGTGCATGTGACAATTTTGATTTAATTTGTAATGCTCTTTTCTCGTCAAATTTGCAAATAAGGGCAATAAAACATGATTTTACATAAGAATTCAATGCAAATAAAAAATCAAATCACTTTTAAACCAATAAGAGAATTGTGCTCAAGTTTTATGCAGATAATCAGACATAATAATAGAACAATCTACAAAAGTTTTACATTTTTGGTAATGTTTTAGGAAATGACACACATGTGGGCACATACATCTTTAATAAAAGTTTGATCAAAGATCTCTCGATTCAACTTTTCGTGAAGTTATAAATTGAACTTAAAAATTTTACAATAGATTTCTTTCTACAATAAAAGTAAAAAATTATTAATCTACATTTTTACTTTTAAATTTTTACAGTTGCAAAGATAAATTTTATTTTATTTTAAAATTGATAAATTTTTGTCTTTAAACGATTAATATGTGCTTCAAATATATTTCAGTTACGATCAGAAGCTGAGACTGTGGGATAAGAGGAATTTTACGGGACCAATATCGACGCTTTGTCTCGGTGGTGGAATCTGGCGCTTGAAATGGGATCCGTTTACTTGCCAATACCTGCTCGCCGCGTGCATGCACAATGGTTTCAAGATCATCAATCATGACATATTCACGTCTATCGTTGTTAATTATACGGATCACCAAGGTTTATCGTATGGCTGTGACTGGTCGTTCTTGAAGCAGCCGGATCTCTCGCATTTAAACATATCTAATGGAGACACCTTGATGACCACTTGTTCCTATGATTGTGTTCTCAAGGTGTCTGTGATTGATTTTTGGCCGGACAAACAAAGTTCAGGTGATTACGCGGATAACAAACTACATTCTTTATGAATGAATGAGCTGTTCCCAGGCAGAACAGAAAGTTATGATAACGTCAAAATAATGTCACAATGACACCAAAATTATCTCTATATGACTGCCGAAGGTGTCATTTTTTTGACTTTATGTTCTACTTGGGTTATAGCGATTTTAGAAAAATGAAATAGATACGATTTACAATTATAATACACTTATTTATACAGAAACTTCAGCGACTCGATATTTATATTAAAACAATAAAGTAATTAGAATAAGAGGAAGAATGGTGATTTTAAAAGACACCTTTTTACAGATTTTTCTTTTAATAAACTTTAATTTTCTTCGTAAGGAGAACTAGTTAGTCCAGTAAGCTTTAAGTAACTTCCAGCAACTCTTATCCTGCACACAAATTAATCTTGGATTTGTTTCTTTAAAATTTAGAATTTCCAATCTTCTCTTACTACAGCAATAAAAATGAAACGATATAGTTTTGCTTTTAAATATACGGGACTGTAGGATTTTTTTAGGCGCCTGTTCTATCATCGAATTATCCAATATTTTCCATTTCGAGTTGTTTCGATTTTAATTTTTCGCGGTTCAAACATAGAGATTTCTATTAGAGCAAGTATATAAATTTTTTTATTAGAGCAGGTATAGATTTTCATATTTAGAGCAGGGATTTGAGCCCGCCCGTCTTCATTTAAGCCGTAATGTAATCAGACTTGGGATTGGATTGGAATTTGACCAATCAGAAGAAAGAAAACCAATATCAAGTTTAGTGAACTTTTCTTTGATTGGTCAAATTCCAATCTAATTCTAATCCATAGTCTGATTACGGCTTAGGCCCGGTTCCACAACTTGCTTTAACCGAAGTTTAACTCGTTAAACCTAATCAGGATTGGTCTATAACGAGTTAAACTCTGGTTAAAATAGGTTGTGGAACTGGGCCTTAATGTCCATTTCTACCAATAGGTTTGTCCGCGTTGCTTGAAATCCCCAAAAATGTTTGCACTTGAAACGAGATAAATATATATTCGGGCGTTGGAGAGAGAGAGAAAGCAATGATGCTGAGTTGCTGAGTGCAAAAAGTGCAAGCAACGCGAACAGACCTATTGTAGATTAACTTTAATCTCGGTTTAACTTATAGCGTTTTCGATTTGCTGACTCGACCGGCGACCCCGACCCGAGTCAGAAAAGTTAGATTTTTGCAGACATCGAGGTTCAAATCTAACTTTTGATCTAACTTTTCTGACTCGGGTCGGGGTCGAGTCAGCAAATCGAAAACGCTATTACTCTTTATCTTTTCCTAGTTGTAAGAATTAGAAAAAGATAAAGAGTAAATTAAACCGAGATTAAAGTTAATCTATATTGGTAAAAATGGACATATGCTGCGTTCCCACTATACGCGTCGCGCGTCGCGTCACGACGCCGCGTCATGAGTTATCCAATCAAAACGTTTCATTTTATGACGTCATTTCCGACGCGAGATTTTGCACGACGCGACGTCATAAAATGAAACGTTTTGATTGGATAACTCATGACGCGGCGTCGTGACGCGACGCGTATAGTGGGAACGCAGCATTAAGACGATCTTAAATATAAAAGCCGACTATGAATACCGCCCTTAAAACGGTCTTGAAATAAGAACGGACTATGTGTGAATATGGGTGCGTTTCCACTGAGCGCGTCATGCGTCGCGTCAACCATAGTTAACCAATCAAAACTTTCTATTTTAAAATACAAAACATCCCATTTCAAAATAGGATGTTTTGATTGGTTAACTACGGTTGACGCGACGCGTGACGCGCTCAGTGGAAACGCAGCCTACCGGCCTTATGCTGCGTTCCCACTGTACGCGTCGCGCGTCGCGTCACAACGCCGCGTCATGAGTTATCCAATCAAAACGTTTCATTTTATGACGTCATTTCCGACGTCATACGTCCATTTCCACCAATGTAGATTAACTTTAATCTCGGTTTAACTTATTCTTTATCTTTTCTTATTTTTAGGCCCAGTTCCACAACCTATTTTAACCAGAGTTTAACTCGTTATAGACCAATCCTGATTAGGTTTAACGAGTTAAACTTCGGTTAAAGCAAGTTGTGGAACCGGGCCTTAGAACTAGAAAAAGATAAAGTGTAAGTTAAACCGAGATTAAAGTTAATCTACATTGGTGGAAATGGACGATAAAATGAAACGTTTTGATTGGATAACTCATGACGCGATGCGCGACGCGTACAGTGGGAACGCAGCATTAGAGTAGGAATTCGAGTCCGCCCGTCTTTATTATTCTTCACCGTGGCCGCGTCGCGTGCGCGCGCCCCCTCACCGCGAGATGGCGGGTCGGGCGCGGCGCGAGCCGCATTTCGCCGCGGACGGTTCGATAAAAATCAGTCGTCGCTCGGTGGCTGGCTTCGTTTGATCGGGTGGCCGTTCCGCGGCCGTGCGTCTCTCTTTTTCTCCTTCCTCGAGTAGCGGCGTATCGCAGACAACGGGCTCCTCTCCGTCGCGATCCTACGATCCGCGGATCCTCGACACGTCACGGTCCCCGGAATCCGGAGTGAGACGGTGAGTATAAAACGGCTTGTGACGGCCGGAGCCCCGCCGCGAGCGGCGGGTCCCGCGGCTAAGAAACGGCGTCCTCGCGAGCCTCCCTCGACGGTTTTTCCCTCCCGCGGGAGGCGCGCGGGGATGTCAGCTGGTCCCGTCGCCGCGGAGCGGCGACCTAGAATCGATTCGGCGCGCGATCCACCTGCCGCGAGATCCGGAAGTGCCAGGCCAGCCGACCGGTCGGAGCCAAGGTTAGGCCGCGGATGACGCTCGTTCGCGTCGCGTCGCTTCCCCCCTCCCCCTCGCCCCCTCCATCCTCTCGGCGGGTCGAGCCCCCTCGATCTGGGGCGGCGCGCCGAGGGTTTTGCAACGAATCGGTTTTGCAAGTCGTCCCCGCGAGACGAAACTGTTGTTCCACTTCGTGGCACCCCTTGGCCCTATTTCACTTGGGCCGAATATCCATTTGGGGGCTAAAAAAAAAAGAAATGAACTGGTGTTCGTCCGGAGGAGACACCTCGTCCGGGATCCGCGCGTCTCGCCTTTCTCGCGTGACGGCGAAGGTGAGCGGATATCGGGGCCGAGGGACCCTGGATTTCATCGCGCGTGACGTGTTATCGGCGACCAGCACCGCTTTTCCGCTCGTTGCCTCGATCAGCCGTCAGACTCGGGTTTTTTCAACACTGTTGTCTCTCTTTAACACGCCTGTTTTTATCAGGGCGGACGACAAAACGACCAGAGAGAGAAAGAGAGAGAGAGAGGGAGAAGCTTGTTGACGGGCGTGCTGCCGCCGTCCCTTTAATAACGGACCTCGAGTGGATGATGATCCATGCGCGGGGTTGAAGGGCAGAGGCTCCAGGACACGCGTATGCGACCTTCGGCGTTCTACCCCGAGGTTCCCCTCGGGACCCGGGAACGCGGTCCCGATTGACACGAATTCGCGCCGCCCGCGGGAATCCCCGACGACGTCGCAGGACGCTCGTAATCCCAGTGCCCTTTCGAGGACCGACCGAGGCAGAACAGAAAGTCACGATAACGTCAAAGTGACGTCACAATGACACCAACATTATCTCAAAACGACTGTCGGAGGTGTCATTTGGCGTCATTTTGACTTTCTGTTCTGCTTGGGGAGCGGAACCTCCCCCCCCCTCCTCCCACCCCGCGGACTTCACAGCTCCTCGCGATCGTTCCAATTCGGTTCGCCGCGAAATTGCATTTTCGCGCGTTCTTCCATTCTCTCTCTCTCTCTCTCTCTCTCGCGGCTGGAAAAAGTCCGAGCGAGAGGCGCTCTCTCTCGTCCGGCGATGTCCGGAGAACCTATTCCACTCGTGAAATATGTACACGAATGTAATTTATTTAAGCGTGCATATGCGCGCGTGTGCGTACTCGCCTGGGGTCCCAGGGAGCCCCCTCCCCCCCTTCCGTCCGCGGGGGGGGGAGGGTGCCGCGGAATTGATTTCCGCCTGGCGGAACGATCACAGAACTTACTTCTCGATTACCTCGTTACAGCGCGATCCCCGACGACGAGACGAGCGAGTTTGTCGGCGCGCGAATCCAGCCTCCCCGTCGATCGCCGATAGAGAGAATCCAGCCCGGAGCGGCGGGCAGGGGCGTTGTCCTCTCACGTCGTATCCCGGTTGCACGTCCTTCACCTCGTCCGTTCTCGAAACGGGGGGAAAAGGGAGCGCAGACGGGAAAAGGAAGAGGAGAAACAAAGTCCGACTCGGGGATGCGAACGCGTGCGTCACGGTCATCTGACGGCATGATCGATCTCTCTCTCTCTCTCTCTCTCTCTCTCTCTCTCTCTCTCTCTCTCTCTCTCTCTCTCTCTCTCTCTCTCTCTCTCTCTCTCTCCTGTTCACGCATGAAAACAACGACGGTGCGTGCGTGCGTACGGAAAAAATTTATTAAGTCAACAGCATTAAGTCTAATTGGAAATAATGTTGTTAATTCAATAACAGTATTAATAAAACAAATATGCTCTTTACTGTTAGATATTAATGTCCATTTCCACCAATGTAGATTAATGAAGAGATTAAAGTTAATCTACATTGGTGGAAATGGACATAAAGGATCAAATTTAAACCAATTTCTTGAGTTAAATCATATTTAGCTATTTTTAACTACGTATGTCAACATTTATTATTTTAATACAAAATATGTGGTCAAAAAACAACCATAACTTAATTGTTCTAATTAAATTATCAGCATATTGGGTAGGAGCAGTGACCTACAGGAATGGTTATAAATGACCCAGATTTGATTCAATTTAACATTACAAATTTAACAGTGTTGTTTTATTAAAACTGTTATTGAATTAACAAAGTTATTTTCAATTAGAATTAATGCTATTGATAGATTATTTTTTTCCGTGTAGAATTCCCCTTTGCGTGTGAGAAGAACGGATGAATTCGCTCAGCCGGAGTTTTGAGAGCCGCCGTTGCGTCTCAGGGAATCGTCTGCCAGAAGTAGTTCATCATAGCGGTGCAGAGTTGTGGGAGGATATGCATCTAACGTTAAAATCTCAGACGGATTCGTTTACCTCGTCGTCCCCCGTGAGCGAACAAACGAGCGAGTACGCATATTCAGTTTTTATCGTTGAACCGGGACTAGAGCGCTCCGTTTCTAACTGTGTACCGAAAATTAATTTCAGGTGATTATCGCCGTCACGCATACATGATATCGGTCTGTCCGTCACGGGAATCGGAGCGTCACACGATATGCATGCCGCGTGGTAACGAACGCGCGAGGAGAAACCGATGGGAATCTGTCGCTGGAAAAAGCCCGAGTTCGTGCCGCACACGTAAGAGAGAGAGAGAGAGAGAGAGAGAGAGAGAGAGAGAGAGAGAGAGAGAGAGAGAGAGAGAGAGGGAACACCCGAATATTCTTTTCTCATTATCGCTTGTTTCTGCGACAAGCAGAAGAGCCTCTTCTCCAGCTGTGTATAACGACGCGACGGAATTCGTCGATATACCTAAAGCCTGTGTCAGACTACGCATTGGAGATTAAAATTTGGCCAATTAAATAATCTTAATTTTCATTCTCTTCATTCAGATTAGTCGAATTCTAATCTCCAATTCGCAATCCTCAATCTCCAATGCGTAGGGTGACACGGACTTTACGATATACTCGCATTCGTGGGACATTTGACAAGTAGTCACGCGACGCTCGAAGTCGAAGAGCTCATTCCCAAACCGTTTGGAGAATCCGCGAATTTATTAAATGCAGATTATATAAATTTACTCTTTTAAGTCGCGCTACGAAGAACAAGTCTTACGCGTCGCAAAGTTCATCATGAGAAAGCTTTCCATAGTTATGCGTTTAATATTCGTTTTAAAAGAGAAATACGGATTTAACACTAGAAGTACCGAACTGTTATTTTGAACCGTTTTTATTTTTGGAATTAATGCATTTTTTGTATATTAAAGATACACGGAAAAAACGGTTTTGCTGAAATATTTAAAATTTGGCCAGATACAGATCTGAAAATAATTTTGTTAGACTATTCAAAGTAACTACGTGAGACGCTCAAACATGTTGATAATGCTACAAAAAGTTTTGATATTCCAGCAACTATTTTGGGCGTCCTATATAATTATGTTTAGATTTATATCTGGCCAAATTTTTAGATATTTCAACAAAACCATTCTTTCCGTGTAGAATTTCAAAATTTTCTGACTTTTCATCAATTACTCAATTGACAAAAAGTCAGAAAGTTTTTAAATCCTATCGATATATAAAAAAGATGTTAATTTAAAAAGTAGAAAGTCAGAAATGACCGCTCGATATTTCTAGTGTTAACAGAGTGTTCAGTTTGGAAGTAAAGACTCTTCGACCGGGCGCCAAGGAGGAAGGCGAGCGTCTGGCATGGCCAAGTATCTCGTTTCGCATCCTTCTCCCGCGTTGCTGCACTTTTCTGCCATCCTTTTTGTTTTTTTCCGCTGCCTCTCGTTCCCAGCGGCAAACGATGCACGCCACGTGCGTGCCGATAGGCACAACACGTGTATGCCGACGTTGGATCTCTCCCGGACAGAGAGATTCAACGTGCGTGCACTACATTTTTTTAAAGCGATGATAACCAGGATCAAACTCGCGCAGATTAACGACCCCTTCACGATTACTACAAGTACTAATACTATTACTGCTTATACTTTTGGAGCTTCCACGGATATTTTATTTAAAGTTGTTAAGAGGTTTTCGAATTACCTCCATGTCTTGATACATCATTAATCGGGAAGGGGTCGTTAATTAATACATCATTAATTAGGCATTAATGATGTATCAATTAATAACGCCTTCCGGATTACTACAATTACTATTACTGCTTATACTTTTGAGACTTCCACGGATATTTTTTTCAAAATTGTTAAGAAGGTTTTCGGATTACCTCCATGTCTTGATATATCATTAATGCCTAATTAATGATGTATCAATTAACGACCCCTCTCAGGTTATTACAATTACTGTTACTGCTTATACTTTTGAGGCTTCCACGAATATTTTCTTTAAAATTCTTAAGAGATTTTCGGGTTACCTTCGTGTGTTGACACATCATTAATGCCTAATTAATGATGTATCAAGATAGGGAGGTAACCCGAAAACCTCTTAACAATTTTACTATTACTGCTATTATTCTAGGAGCGGGAAGACGGGCGCTTATAAGTTTTCGGATTGAGGCGGCTTCGAGTCGCTACGCGACCTCGTGAAGAGCACGAAACGCTTTCTACGTGCGATATCGAGCTCACCGGACGCGATCGCTCGCCACCCGGCTTTCGACGATTAAAAGAAGAGATCGGCGCTCCCCGGGGATCGTTGTACGTACTCGTGCCTCACGGACGAAAGGATCATTTGCTTGAGTATATACTCGAAACTGTTTTATTGCGAACGCTTTGGTTGTATCGAGCGCTTTGGATGGGAAGATCAGTGCAGGCTGCGAGGAATAGCTTCACGAACGGATTATTTCGAGCGTTGGAGAGCCGCCGTTTGAGGGCTTATCTCCTCTCTCCCTCTCCTCCTGCGTAATTTCGCTAAAACAACACGATGATTAAGGCGTAATGTAAATTGAAACTCCGCGGTATTAATTAGGATTGAAATTGAAGATCTGAAGTATCGATAAAGTAGCAGCTTTTAAAGATATAAAAGTGCCAACTGAGCACCGATTAAAACGTTTGGAACGGAGTCGCGACTGATATAGCGGTATAACCGCGGTTAATTGGCGACCTCTGATTGCTCCGTTGTTACTTGACGCGGCGAAATTACGTTCTGAAAATTGTACACGCTAGGAGATGGGGAGAGAGAGATAGGGTGCTGCAGGTGCACATATATGTATATCGCGCTGCGGACGGCACTACGAAGGGCGCGAGCGCGAAGGCAGAGGGGAGGATGATGCGGCCGAGTGTCGTGCACGTTGAAAGGGCAGACTGGCTGGATTCGAGTGTCGCTATCTCTCTAGTTGCCGGATCTCGTTTGTTAGACCATGGACGATACATAAGCGCCGACTCGCAGCGCGAATGAAGCTAGTGGCACATAGAGAAACATAAGCAGTAAGGAAATGGACACTTTTTATTTGCTGCTTACGTTATTGCCTTACTGCTTGATTGTGATTAATCGATTTACTTATTGTTTTTGTATGTGCCATTAGCCTAACTCCCGGACTTTCTTCCGGAGAAGGAAACAAAAAATACCACGCACCGCCGTGTGGTATTTTTTTCTTTCTCTATACCTCTAGTTCTACTAGATCTACATGGAAAGAACGGTTTTGCTGAAATATCTAAAAATTTGGTCAAATAGAGATCTGAAAATAATTTTGTTAAACCAGCAAAAATAACTAATTGTAAGTAGGACACTCAAGCATGATGCTAATGCTGCAGAAAGTTTTAATATTTTAGCAGTTATTTTGAACCTCTTACTTAGTTACTTTTGATGGTCTAACAAAATTATTTTCAGATCTGTATCTGGCCAAATTTTTAGATATTTCAGCAAAGCCATTCCGTGTACTTCTCGTCTTCTTCCTTTATTTCTTGGGTTACGTTTATTCCTGTTATTCTTTGAATCCCGCATTATCGATCGCTTTTCTCTTTGTTTTCTTTTTCTATTTATTTATCTTTTTCTAATAGCACGTGTATGATAACGATAATCATCGTAATGTGTATTGTACGTGTCGCACTTTGTAGCGCACCCGAGATCGTGACGATAATCGGATAGTAGATCGGGTAAACGCGGCTGATATGTATCGATTCGCGATTCTGGGATTCGCAGCCCTGCGTTTCTGAGAAACGGTGCATTGTGCAACCCTGCGACTCTCCGCTCGAAGTCGGACGGAATCTCACCCGCCAGCTTATTTATTCACAATCTGACCTAAAGGGATCAAGCTTCGTGAATCGCCCCCAATCAGCCGTGCGATGAATCATATTGTATGTCGCATTTATCTCACGCTATTCCTCGTCATTCGCGTCGAGGTGCAAGGCAATATATATATATATAGGGTGGAGTAGTAACTCTGTCCACCTGGAATATCTGCTATTTTTAGAGATACGAAAATATTGTAATTACAAAAATTATACGGTATCAAAAGAGCCATAATATGCTAGTAATAATTTTTCTCGTAAACTATTGATCTTTTGATAATTTTGCCTTAATACTTTTACATGTAGAATAACTAAAGGAATTATATTATGTTAAAAAGATTATATAATTGCATTTAAAAAATGGCGGTGACCTTGAAATCTCCAAAGCGTCTTCACCCACAGAAAAATTATTACTAGCATATTATGGCTCTTTTGATACCGTATAACTTTCATAATTACAATATTTTCGTATCTCTAAAAATAACGGAGATACTCTAGGTGGACAGAGTTACTGCTCCACCCTGTACACGCGCACATATTTTCCTGTACCCCCGGCGAAATCTTTCAGCATGTCGGCGCCTCTGGCGAGACGAGCTTTGAATTTCTATGTTACGGATAAGATTCTCGGACCGTCTTTGTTCCTCGCATCCTGCCTCGCGAGAACCTGATTATTCTGGCCAACGATTCGCTCCGAAGCACATAGAAACAGTGCACTTCTTCTCCGCGCGACCTTCTCTTTTTGCGATTTACCGTACAGCTTTGATACGCAAGTTACACGGGCAAGCTGAATGGGGTTGTCAACGAGCTGAGGATCCCGTAGTACGATATGATCGCGTTGCAAACCAACAACTGTAAGCTCTGTTTCAATGACACTTCATGTTAGACGCCCACGCTCGAACACGTTCCTCTACTCGAGAGAGGAAGAGAGAGATATACACTGAGAGAAAAAAGATCTTGAGGCAAACAAATTTTACTTAACACAACAAAATTATTTACTCGGTGAGTCCTAATAGCTTATTTATTGTATTCAAGTTTTAAAATTTTTTGATTGAAATATTTATAATATTTAAGATAATTGGGGGAAGACGCCAAACATTTTGTATTTATAAAAGTATAATTTATAAAAGAAATAATATATATATTTCGATTAATTCAAATAAATGTATTTGTTATTTAAAGAATACAGTATTAGAAAACACTATAAAATGAACATAAAGTAGTAGTTAACTTATAAACTTATAAATGAATTCTGAATCATATTTGCTTGATATCTTACCCCATTTGGCATCTTCCCCCAATTACCTTATACCATTTATAATTTTTAATTAAATATTTCTTTTCTTTTCGTTCTAGAAAATATTTACTGTTAGATCATTTTTATATTCAAGATAATCAGATTTTTGAATATTAGAAAACAATTTAGTTAATTTAATAATATTATCAGGTTATTTATAAAATATTTATTTAAATGTAATAAATGTAAAATTACAAAATAATATACTTAAGGTAACATGTGTATTTACTTAAAACTAAATATTTTTATTTAAATAGAACAAACAAATACTTGTATTAAAATATATGGTTTTAAGAAAATGTATTTTTTTAATTTGAAAACTGTTTTCTCTCAGTGTACGAGAGAGCGAAAAGCGCGGTCTTTTTGCAGAAAGAGAAGAGAGAAAAGCTAATCAGATAGACTAGGATGACGTAGGCGAGTGGCGTGTAAGATAGCTTATTCGTTGTAGCGTTTTAAGACGGTAATTGTCTCGGGGCGGATAAACACAGCTCTGTGTAAACGGAATCATCGCGACAATTACGCGCGACATTCCTTCGAGAGGCATATCCACGCGCGCTATTCGTATCTGATCTATGAATGGGAGCCATTCATTCCTATTTACGTTATCATTCAATAACAGCCGATGCGGCAGTAGCAGGCTCGCTGCTACCGCGTTTTTAGATAACATCATTTTACAAAATTTTACTTTTTTTGACCAGTGATGAGTGTTTTAAGTGAATTTGGATGCGCTGAAAACGAATTTGACCTAAAAAATTGTCCATCGCGTAAGGATTTAGAATAAATTAGAGTTGAAACCCCTAAAAAACGACCATTTTCAAAAGCTCATAGCAACCGAATCCGAAGACGAACTACAGACTCCACTAAAGGCTTAAAATAAAGCTTAAACTTTGTATTTTTATTTGGGAAAATGACCATTTAATCATCTCACTTATTTACATCAGAGGGGTGGTTTGTTTACTATAAGTATCGAGAATGCATGCTTATTTTGATTCTTTTCTTTTATTCTTACTATTGACATTAAGACTGGTATTCATAGTCGGCTCTTATATTTAAGATCGTCTTAAGTCGAGTCTTAGGTGGACTTAAGATTCTGCTCAGCCAATGAAATGGCCGTATAGCATCTTGAGATTGTACTTAATACAGTCTTAAATATAAGAACTGACTATGAATACCGGCCTAAATTTGAGTAACATTACAGGAAATAAGTAGGATAAGACCATAAATGGGACGCTCTACTGTATTTCTCCGTAGATACATATAAGCAAAAGTTTCAACCTAATATTCTCGATACTTATAGTCCTTTCATACCATAAATTGCCATAAACAAACCACCCTTCTAATGTAAATAAGTGAGATGATTAAATGGTTATTTTCCCCCCTAAATAAAAATACCAAGTTTTAAACTCCATTTTATGCCCTTAGCGGAGTTTGTAGTACGTCGGGTTCGGCTGCTATGAGTTTTTGAAAATAATCAAAATAGCGTTTTTTAGTGGTTTCAACCCCAATTTATTCAAAATCCTTACGTGATGGACAATTTTTGAGGGCAGATTCGTTTTCAACGCACCCAAATTCCCTTAACACGCCCATCACTGTCCGATCATCAAAAACGCTGTAGAATGGTGTAATTTATCGTTTCTCCGGTCTCTTTTCCAGGAACGGATCCTGTTAAGTGTACCTCTCGAGCGATATACCACTCGAACGGATGCAGTTTGGATAGAAATAGGATCGGAGTAATTGTTTCGCCGCATCGGTGTCGTTACTACGCAGCACGGTTGGCCGCTTTCAGCGTGAAAAAGGTCGCGAATGGGACCGGAAATTGTGCGTGCGACTCCGAAATCACACGCAATCACGCGTGACGTGCGCGGCCGTTGGATCAGGCCGATCGGATCGACTGCGATAGCTCGGCATTCTCGTTTTAAGGCTGCGAGAGCTTCGAACTGGGTCAAAAGGCAGAGCTTGCAGCCGCCCGCGACTGCCCGCCAACCTACTTGGAACACGCCCGAATACGGAATCGCGAATATTCCCTTGCGCTTTTCGCGTCCTGGAACCGGCAAGGGGGAACATCGATCCGTTCAATCTAGGGCTGTTTTTTTATTCTTGCGTGAAACATTATTTTATATTCTTGCGTGTGTCCCGATATTGCACATTTATAATCAGAACAGTAATCTTCCAACAAAATCTGCTGAACTGTAAATCCAGACATTTTCATTATGTACCCGAGTACATGAAAAATCTTTCGCAGCTGACGATTGTTAAACGTGGATAACAAAGTCAACGTCGTTGTTCCACTTGTCGACGACCATTCTTATCCGTCCACAACGCTTGCACCGTCGCGACGTTCCAGGGTTGGTCGGAAAAATCCAGTGGGTAGAGAAAACCATGGTAAATTCCGGTTTTTACTGTCCCGGACTTTATCCAGGAATGGAATAAACTGGCAAAAACTATAAAAATGACTAATATGTAATACTAAGATATATTGATATAACTTCATCCAAAAAGATATTTTTGCTTTAACTAGTAAATCATACTAATCACTATGGTTCAAAGAAAAACAAAACCAATATAATAATAAAATTTTTTAAAAATTCAAATTAATATGTGAAATATATTTTTAAAACAAAACTTTAAAATAAACTATAAATGTTATTAAATTTTATATTTGTAGTTTAATGAAAGAAACATAATAGTACTAGAATTAAATATTTTTACTGATATAGATCTGGTTCGCGTTTATTATTTAATAAATTTATTTCCTACATCGATTCCTAATCTATTACAGATTTTATTTTGGATAAAAATTGTGGAAAACACTCTCCCAATTGAACTCGCTGGACAGTTACACTGAGAGAAAAAAATAGTTTGAATAACAATAATCTCACTATATTTTATAGTGAGTTTTGGCCTCAAACATATTTTTATGGTTTATTTAAACATGCAAAATATAGCACAGTGAACAGAAATTATATAGTCATCATATTTGTTTTGTTATTATTACCATGTGTATAGTAAAGCATGCTAAGACTATAGTTACCTGTACCAATATTTGCCAAATATTCCAATTGTATTGACTATATAAAATGGTTAATTTCTCTTACCTATTCCATATATTCTATCTTACTATATTTTTACTTCAAATGATTATAATTATTGGTAAAAATTTTACATGGGTCACTTATACTATGCCTATATCGTAATTGTCACTAACATAAATGGTAACACTTACTATAAAAATGATATTCCTAACTAATAATCATTTACTATGTCATTATAGTTCCAAATATCATACATTTTTCTCTCAGTGTATGTAAATGCACGACAAAATTAGGACTATAGAAGTTTTATAGAAGAAATTAGGACTATAAAAAGATCAGTTTTGTTGGTTTTTTCCGGAAAAATACCGGTCTTTACCACTGGCATGGACTTTACCCAAAAAATGTGGAATTTTGCCAACCCTGACCTGAGTACATGAAAAATCTTATAGATGCTTGTGAGCATCGAATTATTAAATTGCTCGTTAATTTAATACGTGAATTAATTATTCCAGCTTCATGTAAGGATTGTGTTTCAAGACGAATATGCGGCGCGCAGTTTGCATGAGCAGGAAAATTCACAAAAATTATTATTAGGCACCAAGACCCACCGCAGACCGACATTGGCCTATTCTCATATTTATATTTGAAAAATCTTTCGCAACCGACGATTGTTAAAGGCTAACAAAGTCAACGTCATTGTTCCACTTGTCGACGACCATTCTTATCCGTCCGCAACGCTTGTTCCATCGCGACATTCTCATCTATTTTGAGAAAAGTAACACTTCCGGATAGGCAGAATAGAAGGAAAATTATCCTCGGGATTACTCCCATTTTATCTCGTTCACGGCAGAATAAATAATTGTTATCGTCGGGGATAGAAAGAAGCAAAATTAGATTCGCTCCGTTGTCGAGGGGAGAAAAGAGAACGATCGCGAAAGTGCGTTATTATTCTCTGCGAAGTCCCGGCTGTATACCCATCGCGACGTAATTTTCTCCGAACCGGAACGACGCGAACCGATCGCTACCTATGCGTCTATCAGAGTTTTCACTTTTGTCACGCGAACCGCGGCGGCGAAACTAGTTCGGCGCCCGATTTTATTTCACGGAGAGAATGGTTTTGCTGAAGTATCTAAAAATTTAGTCAGATACAGATCAGGAAATAATTGTGTTGGACCAAAATAATTATGTAGAACGCTCGAGCTGTCTAACAAGGAGAGTGTCTTTTTTGTTCCACTCAGATTTTGATCAAACTTGGCACAAATGTTCATCATCACTAAGGATGTGGAAACATGTAAAATATTTCGTCGGAAATCCCATAGGTTAGGGAGATACAGGACATGGAAATTTTTACATGAAAAGTAACACAAACGCACAAAACGTGACTTCGTGTAATTAATTAATTTTATTGAAAAAATGAGGGCAATTAAGAAAATGACTAATTATGGTCTTCCAATAAAGATGAAAATATTATTCATAGGACACTCTCTCAAGGCAAAAGTATTGAAATATATCTCATCCCTAAACATTGTACTAGTATTATTCAGCATTTGGATGTAGGATTTTTCAGATCATATAAGCAACTTGTTCGATTTATTACTGATATAATAACAGATCAAAATTTTAATATTTGTCAGCGAGATAACTTCTTAAAATTACATTTTCTTTCTTCCAATTTCGGGCTCCTAGATTTAGAAATTTTATCAAGTAC